>LBNU01028739.1:47643-71449 GCA_014162995.1 Artemisia annua | reverse complement strand
GTTTTTTTTTTTAATTTTTTTTTTTTTTTTTTTTTTTTTGGTGTGTGTATATGCCGTGTGCCCCTTGTTTACCTGCTAGGCTTCATATGCTTTCATAGTTCTTCTATTTCTATACTTGCATCTCTACATGATCACTCATTCATTCTTTCCTGAGCACTTTCACGCTCACATTTACACTTGCCGGAGGTTTTTTGGAAGCAGTCTCCCTACTATCGGGTTTACCCTAAAGTAGGGGTATGATCCGTCTACACTCCACCTCCCCCATACCTCATTCATACGGGATTGGGTATTGTTGTTGTTGTTGTTGTTGTTGTGATTCTATGAGTTGTGAACTTTGTGTTTTGTGATTGTTTTTATTTCTATTTTTCTGTCCATTTTGGCTAATGGTTAACTTTCATTTATATGTGGGAAATCTTGAATTGGTATAGAGTTAATAATGAGAACAATCAACTAGCAAAGCTCGCTTTAGTGACACTAGCAGCTGGTGTCTTGACACTTGGAGCAATTGATCCAGCTTTCGCAGCCAAATCAGGTGGCCGTGTTGGCGGTCAAGCCTTTCGTTCCGCACCAAAATCGGCTCCTCGTTCATCTTCACCAAGAGTCAATAATTCGAGGTAGCTTGTAGTACTTATTCAATAGATAAATAAACTACTGTGCTACAGCTTTCTGTTTTAAGACCATATATGTCATTGGACTGATGGTTATATGTGTGGTGACAGGACCAATATCTACATAAATCCACCGGTTGCACCACCGCTATATGGTGGATACGGTTATGGATATGGTGGCTGGGGATGGTCCCCGTTTTCGTTCTTTGCACCAGGCCCAAGTGTGGCTGTTGGAGTTGGTGGTGGATTTGATACATTGGTATTGTTTATGCTTTTTGGTGCTGCAACTGCTGTGGTTCGTAGGTTCTTTGGGTCAAGGAATGACTATGACGACGAAGAGTAATAAGTGTTAAACACTTGGGTTTGGTTGGAATATACGAGGAAATGTAAAATTTTGTGTAGAAGTACTTGTTACATGAATGGTATATGTATAGATTAATTATATATAAAGTCTTTACACATGCTGGTAATTGGTATTCTGATGGCCTATATTAGTTTCAGAATGTTTCTAAATCAATGATTCACTAACAAGAGATAGTGGGTGATCTATGTTGAACTATATACAATAAGTCAGTTTTAGAGTTTTACCATTTTAGTAGATCGTAACACGACAGTATCGTTATCCAAAGGTGCATGATTTTTAACTGAAAATACCATCAAGTGATAAACCAAATTATGAAGTGTATCTCAGCCGAGGTCTAAATCTATGTTTTCTACCCAAACGGAATCAAGTAATTTAAATCATGAACCAAAAACACAGTATCATACAGTAATTCCTAGTTAGAAGAACAATTATACGGAATGTAACAGCTGCAAGACTTTAGTTAATGATGCTTAAACATAAGAAGATAACCATTCAAGATTACAGGCACAAAGTAGCGATCTTTAAACAACTAAATCAAGCAGAAATATCACGAAGGGATAACAAGGAACTAGAAGCTACTTCATCGTCAAAACAGTATAAAGAAGCCAAGTAGATTAGCCCTGTAAACCATTTTAGTCGGGGAACATTGTACTACTAAGAACATACTAAACCAGAAGCATCTGATCCGACCACCGCAAGGTCAGAAACACTACAATGACNAATCTACACCAGCAACCTGTGAATATCCTTTCACGACCAATCTTGCTTTATGCTTAATTGATCCGTCAGGCTGAAATTTGGTTTTGTAGACCCACTTCACACCTATTGCATTTTTCCCTTTTGGCAAGTCAACAAGCTTTCATGTCTTGTTTTCATGATCATTTCAAGTTCAGCTTTCATTTGCATCAACCCATTGAGAATGTTCGAGGCATCAAAATAGCTTTCAGGCTCTGATACCACTGTAAGTGTTTTGAGGTAAGTTGTTGATCAATATCAGACTTGCTGATATAAAAATAATGACAGCAGCAACTCGATTATTAATATCAGACTTGCTTGTTGATATAAGAATAAAGATAGCAGCGGAAATTGAAAGGTAGAGTGTATATTATTGAAAGTTGAAGTGATATAAACTAGCACTACATTTGCTTGTATTTATAGCATACAAGACTTAGTACATAGACTTTACTTAGTAACTAAGACTAGTAGATATTTTAAGTTTGCAAAAATCTAATAAACTTAAGTGATAAGAATACTTAACGTGAAGTATTCTTCATGACTAGACACAAAATATCTTCTAGATATTTTAACAAACTAATCTTAGATTTTTAACAACATCTATGGGATTAGTATGGCCTGTCATGACACTTCCATAGCATGTTTCTGTATATAGCTTTCAACTAATATATGTTCACCATTCACCAAAAAAAAAAAAAAAAAAAAAAAAAAAAAAAAAAAAAAACATACCCTACAGGCTCTGTTTTTGGAGATCATCAGTTGCTTTGGTCTTTAAGATCCTCTTGGCAAAGTTTGATGCTGTGATTAAATTACCTCTCACGTAGCACACAGTCATGGCATTCATTAAGACAAGTCTTAAGTGTGGTAGCTGAAGGTTAAAGTGAGTGAAGTAAGCGGCCAGTTCCTGTTGTCGAACGTGATTATAACTGTCCCTCGATCCTAATCTATGAAGTTCCATCTGTAAGCCTAGAGCATACTCTTTTGCAGTTAAAATCAATTCTCTAACTTGATCTACCTCTCTTCCTGACTCGACAACAATCAGTGGAATCGTATGAAGAATACCTAAAAAGAGCCGCAAGGCTTCATTAACCCGCCCTAAGATGATGGATCGGTAACCATCTCTGAGCTTTTGTTCCAACAGAGAGAGATTGAACACAAGTGCAGGAGGGGCCCTGACATTAGGACTCGCCTATTCATTCCAGTCCCTCTCGAGGGCCAATGAGAAAGCACGCAGTGCAGATCAATAAAAAATGATTTTAATGGATCGAGCAAAGTTCTTTATTCTGAGCTGACAAACTCAGCAATTGCATTGCGGTATCAAAGTTTCCATCTGCTGCCTGTTCGGCAGCAAGCAAAGATTCATGAATGCTTGCTACGGCAAGATCCTCAAAGACCTTTCATGACCCTCAGTAATAGCGAGCCTCTCCACCATACCACCGCAGAAGATAACAAATTAAAGACTAGGGTTTTGCTAGCTAAAAGTTTACAAAAACTATGGCTAAGTAATGCATATGGTCCAACATGCAAAATTTTAAAGAAAGGCTTAGCAACACTACAAAACTGATATAAATACCAAAATATATTAGTTGAAGGAGTAATTTTCTGTTTGATTATGCTATTCCGAGAGTATACTCAGAAGCAAATGTATTATTATTAATAGCTATATATAGATGATGTGTCGTGAATAGTATAGTATATAATAACCAAGCAATTTCTCAACGAATAAGAAATTACTCGGGTCGTGTCTCAGTGAAGGTTAAATGGAAAATTGTTTATCGTGATTGATAAACCGTGTTCGTGAAAGGTGCAAAGTGACAGTAGTGGAAAAGTAATTCAAATTGTACAAAGATATGACAAATAGAGCACAAAGTATAAGCTATATATGCACAAAGATCTAAAATCTGAAAACGGAAATGCAAACGTGAAATATTAAAACGTAACGTACAAAATTAAATGCGACTTTTATTTAAAAATGATCCAAAAATGTGAAACAATTTTCTAAAAACTTTAAACAACTAAAAAGAATTTTGAGAAAAACAAAAATATTTTTTTACTTTTTATTTATTTAATATGAATTAAAAACTATTTTTGTATTTTTATTTGATAAAAGAAAATCAAACTAATTTTAAAATGAAAAAATTTATTCTATAAAATTATTTTCTAAAAATCTTATTAAACTGAAAATGAAAATTAAAAATAAAATCAGAAATTATTTTTGTCTTTTTGTGATTTATTTTGAAATTTAAAATTGATTTATTATTCTAAAATCTATTTAAAAATAAAAAGAAATAGTAAATGAATGAGAAAAATTCTGAAATTTTTATGAGAATTCTAAAATAATATTTGAAATCTATGAAAAATAAGAAAAATGGAAAAAATAAGCAGAAAAGTGCTTATTGGGCTTATATCAGCTTATTGCAAGTGCTTATTAATAAGCACTTGCAACAAATCTTAATGAAACTGTCACAGAAGGTTCACAGTACTAAAATAAGCTCAAACCAACTCAAAATAGACCACAAAACAAACAGAAGCTCTAAAATGGACAAATGAGCAGTTTGTAATAAGCTAAAGCAATGAGCAGATAAGTTCTAGAATAAGCCAAAAGCTAGGAAACAATGAAAAACACTAAAACAAACTTAATACTACTCAAGTAATACAAATATGCTCAATGAATCAACAAAAAGGAACAACTGCAGACTAAAGATGAAATCAGCAAAACATGTTCTAAACCCTCAACTAACAGGCTTGATTAAGCAGTTCAATAAGCTCAAATCTAAAATATTAGTGGGGCAAAATGTAAAATACCAACCAAATAACACAAAAACTATAAAAGCCCTATCACAAATTCCCCAATTGAACTCTAATTTATGGTCTGAACATGTGCACAAATCCACTTCAGCATACACTGAAAAGTGTATGCTGACTTTTATGGTTTACCACTAACTTGACTTTTATGAGATTTGGATGATCAATTTGAACTAGAAATGCAATGTTAAGCTTTAATGGAGTGAGATAATGCTACAACTAACAATTATGCAACCTCTACTGAACTTATGCAACTAATGATACCAACAGTGAACAATCATGAAAAATATAAAGAGGATTTGACTTATTACTCTATAACCTACTGATTTTAAACTTCAGTTAACCTGTATACACCTAATTAAAACTAGCTATGCAGAACTAGCATCACATAAACCACAATAATTCCAAAATACAAGCTGATCCAAACACACTATTCAGCTTCCAATTACTCTACTCTAGGTTACTCTAGGTATAATGCTATCAAACTTTGGTTCAATTTCAGTCACTGATGTCCATCTAAGGTCAATTCAACAGAAACTTACAACTATGAACAACTACAGAACAAAATTACAGATCCACTAATTACACTAAAACACTTATAATCCACAGATTCTAACAATTCAGTAACTCAAAAGATTAAACTAACTAACTAGCACTGCAACTACTAGCATATCATCAGCAACTAACAATTGAATAGTAAACTAACAAATTTCACTATGCTACTATCTAAATCAACTACATCCACAGATTAATGCTAAAGAATAAGACAATAAGTTCTAAAAAGTAAAGTTAATTCTTACAAAAGGGATCTCAGCTCTCTGAGATCTTCCAGAGCTTGCCTACCCTTTGGATAGGCTTGTTGAACAATTGAACACCAAATTGAACACCTCTGATGAACAATGGACCACAGATTCAAGTATTGATGAGAAATTTAAGTGAAACTGAACCTAATTCTATTTTAACATTTAACATCAAGCTACTGAGCTTGTGTGAGTGTAAACTTGTGAAATTCAGCTTGTTGCAAGCTGGTTTGAAGCCTTTGAAAAACAGTTTTTTATATTTTTCACTGATTAAACTAATATTTTTTATATTTTCTGAAAATGATAAGTCTGAATATCAAAAGTGATGAAAGTATAGAAGCTCTCATAAGCTTCTAATGAGCTTATGAGACTGAAAATTCTTATGAAATTAACTCAACACCAGTAAATGAGAGTGGAACAAAGGCTTTATAAAACTGAACATGAATTTTATTACACTAGAGAATTTTTAAATGATTACAAAAGCTAAAAGCTGATTACAATAAGCTGAAACTATAATACAAGCTAAAAACTGACTAAGTGACTAACTCCTTCAATCATACACAAAGACTCCTATTTATAACAAGAAATGGAGCATCTTCAGAACCTTCTGGAGATAGAATCTACTCACGAATATACTCCTTAGATCCCATATGACGCGTCTCCACCAATCACAGCCCTCCATTCATCCCAATGACGCGTTCTATCCAATTAGATTCATCCACGTGGCCCTCAACTGCTGGCAAATGCTGACAGGGTGTCAGGGTATTGATTTGACTGAAAAGCCCTTTAATACGAGGTTTAATTTGAGGTTAATTGAAGGGATAAGGGATTAGGGTTCTAAGGGGTTGGGATGAATTGGGGAAAAAAAAAAAAAAAAAGGTAAAAGGCGCGAGTAGAATTTTATTATTGTTTTGATTTTTCTGGACCGGGTTATGATGGGTTTTGGTTTTCGGGTATTTTTTAAGGTGAAATGGGTTATGGGTTTAGTTATAGAGATAGTGGGCTTAGTGGGTTATTTGGGGGTTAGGGCCTGGTTTGTTGTTTTGGTTTTATTAGTTAATGGATTTGTAATGGGTTTTGGGTTTATAGAAAACATGGCAGCTTTGGTATAAAAATCACAAGGACTAAATTTGTCAAATCTGAAAATTCAGGTGACCAATTTGTGTAAATTTTTCCAAGGACCAATCTGACTTTTTGTGATTCTATGAGGACCCTTTGTTGACATTTTGAGCTCAAATATGAAAAATGCTCATGCCGTTCCGTTCGTTTGACACTTTGGTCCAACCCCGGTGCTCGATTTTTCATTTTTTGCTCGTGTTTCTGTCCCAAGTTTTGCATTATCTCAACCTGCACATTTCAGAACAGGGCAAAAACAAGTATAGCTTTGGCATTCGTTATCGTTTTTTGGTCTTTTTGATCTTTAAATTGGGTAAATAAAAGATATGTAGATTTACTACAATATCAATCGATAATCAAAGGATAATTCTTAGCAAACTGGGTTATACTCAAAAAAAAAAAAAAAAAAAAAAAAAAAAAAAAAAAAAAAAAATTGAATTGTTACCTAAGAGATTAAATATATGTGTTCCGTGATTATAACTTGGACGACGACCGACCTTGCTTAAGATTTTTAAGCATGATGTTTGCATTCTTATATATATCCAATATTAACAAACGATTATAAACTGGCTTCAAATTGTTTGTTTTAAGAGCCTTTTATTGGCTAACAATGCCTTACATGCCCATTTTTTTTTTTTTTTTTTTTTTTTTAATAACCGACCTTGTTAGATTTATTAAGTTTACCGACCTCTATATGTTTATATATATTGATATTGGATACTCCTAGTCCTATGAAATTCCCCTATAAATCACATTGTGTACGTGTATTCAGATTATTAGAATCCTTAATTACGAATAAAAGATACCATGAACGAGACAAAAGTCTGAGCTTCTGCATTTACACTTATACAAACGAGATATTACCGAAGGCTTCCGATTAAGTCATCTCCGGTCGTTTCCCAGTGTTTGCAAACAATGAAGTTCCTTCTTTAATCACCACCAAAAGAATTATCAAGTTGCCCCATAAGTCGTTCGAAACAAAGGAAATTTCTCCTCCTTGAACCGTCCTATACGGGCGGCAAGTTTCCATAGCTTTGGGGATTTGAGCCCCACTATACCACCGTAAACGACTTCCCCCCAAAGAAGTCCCGTTCGAGGTTAGCCGCAAAAAGCGTGTGGTTACTGTGCAAGTTTGCGATGATAGTATGTGTATGGACTCAAGAACTCTCGAAAAATTGAAATGTTTTGAATCCTTTACCATGGTGTTCTTACAAGTACTTGTCTAACTCCAAATAAATCATGCTCAGGCATATGTCCCTATTCGGAGTGCTATTGGTTTTCATAACGACACTTTAAATATTTTACAAGATTCTACAATTGTAAATCGCAAGCCTAGTGTTCTGTATGGGCTTACATATATTCCCAAAGATTGGATACGTGGAAGAAAATTAAATTTTTAGAAAACGCGCAACGTTTCTCAAAGCACCAACATTGGTCTCCGGTTACTTTCGCTAACGGAAGTCTTTATTTCACAATTCAAGGTTCTCAAGGTGAAAGATTGACAGTAATTAGTTTTGATGTAAATTCAGAAACATTTAAGGAAATACAGTGCCCAAGTGGTGCAAAAAAGTGTACAAAATGTACAGGGAGGTTAGTGGTTGTTAATGACTGCATTCACTTGTGTGTTTCATCTGGGATGATTAGAGATTCTTATTGGCACTATGAGCTTGATCTGTGGAGGATGAATGACGAAGAAGGGTGGACGAAGGTGGAGTCTATTTCCATGAAAGATTGTTATAACCAGAGCGCGATCAATCGTTTTTGGATCCCGATATGCATAGTGAAGAACGTGGAGTGGCTTGTATTAGGGGAGGGTGACGGATCCTTTTATAGAATAGATATGAAAACAAAGAAGTTAGCTGATCATTTGTATGATTGCAAGTGGTTGCATCATGAGGGTTATGTTAATACAATACAACGAGCTATCTACATCGAGACTCTTGTGTCCCCAAATCCATAGTTCGAGTGAAGCTCCAAGAATCAATAGACTTTTTATCCTATTTATCTTCGACTTGTGTTGGGAAATATATCTACATCGAGACTCTTTTTGTATTTGTTATCCATGACGTTTAATATATTTACTCTTGTCTCTTGATATATATACTTTAAGTTTTGGCGAGAAGTAACAATTTATAGACATTGAACCTAACATTTTCAATGCGAAATCTTGCAATCTAGAGAATGCACATCGTTTGAATTTGAGTTTAATGTAATTTGGTCTTTATGTAACTATTAGCTACAGTATTACACTAATAATTATGGTGTGCAATTTTCAGCCATGAAATAGTACATACTTAACTTGGTGTGTATAGTACCAACTGTACCATGCATTCAAAGTTATGAGTTTTGAAAGAACACCACGTACAGTAAATTTTAGTTACTAGCTGACTAGCTTAGACTCGCGTCAATAGTTGAGAATATCTTTAAGTCAGCTAGCAAGCTTGCATTAGTGACACAAGCTGCCAGTAGGGTTCTAATACCCTCCCTACACTTAAAATAAACATTGACCCCAATGTTCTAATAAGCACCCAAAAATAGGTAAAATAAAGTTAGAAGACGAAAGAAACTTATATTACTTTGGTGTGCTCGGTATGAATGAAGAATTTTGATCAAAGATTAAATCTTCATCCAAGAATTATAAAAGGATCATCCTCATTCAATCCAAACATGTAACCAAAGAAAAAAAGAAACTATACCCAAACATAAAATCATACGAGAGATAACATATAACTTGCTAAGATTCATAAAACAAACTAAAGTAAATTGAATAAACGATAAAATACTTGTAAAATGAGATACACATAACACACAAGAAAATTTGAACGTAAAATTTGGAAATTATGCAAAATTAGATTTTACAAAATTTAACAAAATCAGAAAAATTACCGTACACTAGGTGAAGCCGTCACGCCTTAGAGGATGACGCAGTCAATGTGTCTGACAGATTTTCTTCGTATTGTTTTCTAAAAAATTTCAAACTTGCTTCTTTAATGTCTAAATTTCTTGTAGAACTCATAAAAACATTCCACAAGCATTGATAAACAAAAACAAACAAAGTATGCATTGAAATCAATCACAATTCATCACACAATCGAATAATGGTTCTCAATAATCAAATACGCATTTCCCTATGCTTATTTGATGCAAAATACCTTTACATACCAATGAGACGAAGTCAAAAGCAAAATAAAACATCATTACATAGCAAACAATAATGCGACAATTCATAATCAAAGACTAGCATGCAAACAACCTGAAAATACAATCAAAAAGCAAATAAATGAGATATGCTCGGGTTGCATCCCGAGAAGTGCTTGTTTCTATTCGAGTTACGAGCATGACTCTACCATTAGTATCCGGCTATAAGAGAGGTCTTCTATATACTTGAGATTAAATGCGGGTGAGAAAAACGATATTCACCATTTTATTGGAAGGGAGCCACATGATGAAAAAGTGATGGTTGATTTATATGCTCAAAAGGATGTGCTTCTATCATCTTAACATTACCTAATTCTTTTGTGTCAATAGGTAAATTAAGTTTTTCTCCTAGAAAACAATTAACAAACTGAAATTGGGGGAAAGATTGTTTTTGAGATTTTGGTTTATGAAAGATGAGAACTTCTTTGGACTCCACTTGCAAATCATCTTCCATCATCTCAGGGGCGGAGCTAGGATATTTTTCGAGGGGAGGGGGTCGGTAATTTTTTTTTTATTTTATTTTTATTTTTTTTTACGACAAGCCGTAAAAGAAACTAATTTGTGCATGAGTATTGTCCAAACAAACCATTGTACAAACCAATAAGTAAATTGAGCAAGTCAAATCAAACCGAAAATCTTACATTGTGAGACGATAAAAATAATACCCTGACCGGATATTATAAACGAAAAAACATTGTATTTTAGTGATTTAGCACACAAACGAAAACAACACTAGCATATCAATACTATCTATAAAACAAAAATGGTCAAAGTGAAAAGTGCAAAGTCAAGAAAGTGAAATGTTGAAAACATATGTTTCAAAAGGAAACTATTAATACACATCGAAAATTGGGTTGACCCGGGTATACGCTACTCGAAACAGCTTTTTGTGACAAGTATGATGCTTTATTATGGTATTAGGCCTTTGAGTTTAATGTAATTTGGTCTTTATGTAACTATTAGCTACAGTATTACACTAATAATTATGGTGTGCAATTTTCAGCCATGAAATAGTACATACTTAGCTTGGTGTGTATAGTACCAACTGTACCATGCATTCAAAGTTATGAGTTTTGAAAGAACACCACGTACAGTAAATTTTAGTTACTAGCTGACTAGCTTAGACTCGCGTCAATAGTTGAGAATATCTTTAAGTCAGCTAGCAAGCTTGCATTAGTGACACAAGCTGCCAGTAGGGTTCTAATACCCTCCCTACACTTAAAATAAACATTGACTCCAATGTTCTAATAAGCACCCAAAAATAGGTAAAATAAAGTTAGAAGACGAAAGAAACGAAAGAAACTTATATTACTTTGGTGTGCTCGGTATGAATGAAGAATTTTGATCAAAGATTAAATCTTCATCCAAGAATTATAAAAGGATCATCCTCATTCAATCCAAACATGTAACCAAAGAAAAAAAGAAACTATACCCAAACATAAAATCAGACGAGAGATAACATATAACTTGCTAAGATTCATAAAACAAACTAAAGCAAATTGAATAAACGATTAAATACTTGTAAAATGAGATACACATAACACACAAGAAAATTTGAACGTAAAATTTGGAAATTATGCAAAATTAGATTTTACAAAATTTAACAAAATCAGAAAAATTACCGTACACTAGGTGAAGCCGTCACGCCTTAGAGGATGACGCAGTCAATGTGTCTGACAGATTTTCTTCGTATTGTTTTCTAAAAAATTTCTGAAAAAAACTTGCTTCTTTAATGTTTAAATTTCTTGTAGAACTCATAAAAACATTCCACAAGCATTGATAAACAAAAACAAACAAAGTATGCATTGAAATCAATCACAATTCATCACACAATCGAATAATGGTTCTCAATAATCAAATACGCATTTCCCTATGCTTATTTGATGCAAAATACCTTTACATACCAATGAGACGAAGTCAAAAGCAAAATAAAGCATAATTACATAGCAAACAATAACGCGACAATTCATAATCAAAGACTAGCATGCAAACAACCTGAAAATACAATCAAAAAGCAAATAAATGAGATATGCTCGGGTTGCATCCCGAGAAGTGCTTGTTTCTGTTCGAGTTACGAGCATGACTCTACCATTAGTATCCGGCTATAAGAGAGGTCTTCTATATACTTGAGATTTAATGCGGGCGAGAAAAACGATATTCACCATTTTAGTGGAAGGGAGCCACATGATGAAAAAGTGATGGTTGATTTATATGCTCAAAAGGATGTGCTTCTATCATCTTAACATTACCTAATTCTTTTGTGTCAATAGGTAAATTAAGTCCTTCTCCTAGAAAACAATTAACAAACTGAAATTGGGGGAAAGATTGTTTTTGATTTTGGTTTATGAAAGATGAGAACTTCTTTGGACTCCACTTGCAAATCATCTTCCATCATCTCAGGGGCGGAGCTAGGATATTTTTCGAGGGGAGGGGGTCGGTAATTTTTATTTTTATTTTTTATTTATTTTATTATTTTTTTTACGACAAGCCGTAAAAGAAACTAATTTGTGCATGAGTATTGTCCAAACAAACCATTGTACAAACCAATAAGTAAATTGAGCAAGTCAAATCAAACCGAAAATCTTACATTGTGAGACGATAAAAATAATACCCCGACCGGATATTATAAACGAAAAAACATTGTATTTTAGTGATTTAGCACACAAACGAAAACAACACTAGCATATCAATACTATCTATAAAACAAAAATGGTCAAAGTGAAAAGTGCAAAGTCAAGAAAGTGAAATGTTGAAAACATATGTTTCAAAAGGAAACTATTAATACACATCGAAAATTGGGTTGACCCGGGACGCTTCAAACCCGGCGGGTAGAACTAGTTTAATTTGATCTATTTTTTCGACCCAACCCGTCGGGTTGATCCGGTTTAAATTGATCCGTTTTTCGACCAGAACGGTTCAACCGGGTCGAACCGGGTTTCAAAACATTATGTTTAATCCCCAAATCCTCAAACTTTTATTATTTTTTGTTTATAACTTACAAATTTTTTTATCACTAAAACTATCTGCCATTATAAAATCTCGTTCCTATGCACGGGTGTTCATCTAGTGAAGTAAATAGAACTAAAGTTTTAAACAAATAGCGGTTGTCATATAAATATGTGACCAACATTTCAAGTAAAATTATGTCTAACATTTTATAAACATTTTAAGAAAATCTTAATATACCTTTCCACTTATGCGTTTATAAAACTTAAATTCATACCGAATATCCTAATTCAACTTTTATATTTTCATCACCAATGCCATTTGTTTTCAATTCACAAAGAAAAATGCAAATAATTATTAAAAGTCAAAAGAAAATACGGAGTAATAAAGAATGATAAAAGCATATGGAGTAAAAAAGTTAAATATCATTCACTGTACACATGTGAAGAGGGAGAACATCATCTCCATTCCTTATCTTTCATGAATACATTTCTTACCGTATGAGAATTTTTCCGGCAAGGTGGCAAGAGCAATCTTTTTTCCATTTCTCTGTTTTTACGATTCTATCAAGCATTACTGACTTTATTTCAGTTACTTTTTGGGGGGCAAAATGCTGAAAAACACGAGAATCTATGATAAAATTACATTACGCCGAAAAGTTTGGGGGGGCACGTGCCCCCTCCGTAGCTCCGCCTTTGCATCATCTCCAACATCGAAAAATACTCTATTATTGATTCACTTTGTTCTAATGAACCCGGTTTGAGACCATAATATTTCTTGTGATCATCCGTACATGGGTGATGTAAGTATGTAAGGTTATGTTTCATTCCCATATTAGCGCCATCTCCACATGGCTCAACTGAAGTGTAGGTCTTAGGAATATCAATCCTTTTAGGTTCTTTATGAGTAGGTGTGATCTCCATTATCATCGAGACTCGCTGAAATGGGACCAAATTGACTTTTTTAGAGGTTATGGTAGGGGTGTGAGTTGGATATTTAGTGATCTTTTCGATTGTTATGGAATGAACTTGCTTTGTCTCTATTTTGACTTTCAGGGTTGCTAAGAAACTATCCTCGAGACTCTTATGAAATGAACTTGCTTTGTCTCTATTTTGACTTTCAGGGTTGCTAAGAAACTATCCTCGAGACTTATAAACATGTCTTTTGTTTCTCTCATATACTCCTTCAATTGCTTAATTTGATCCTCCTAATCTGTAATAAAATTCAGCATTGCTCCTCTTGATATGGTTTCTCGGTAAACATGAATCCTCCATTAGAATTCAATAGCACCTTACTCCTCATTAAATATTCTACTTGACGTTTCACATTTTCTAAAACCTGTTCCTAAGTCGCATTTATGTAATCAAGGCTTTATTTTTCGCCAAAAAAAGGGGTCTTCTCATTCTTTATCTTCATATTGGGCTTAATCCTTAATGACTTCCCGTGCTTCTTCCGCACCCATTTTGCTAAGCTTCCCGCCTGCTACACATTCAATTGCTTGCTTGGTGACGCAGTCGACACGACCATAAAAAATTTGAACTTGAAGCCATAATTCGAGACCATGATGAGAGAATTTTTGGAGTAAGTCCTTGAAAAGAGTCCACGCGTCATAAAGAGTTTCATCTTCATGTTGTTGGAACATCAAGATGTCATTTTGAAGTTTATAAGTATGTCCGAGGTGGGTAAAACTAAGCGAGGAAATGAGTGCCTAACAATTGTAGTGTAGTAAAGGTAAGGCCGGAGGATTGATCGTTCTCTATGGGAATAGTGAGGTTGGCTCGTAAAGTATGAAAAACTGATCTAAGAGACGGGAGACGATTTTTTTTGTATATGTTGGAAACGTCTTTATCTAAGGTGCACTACTCCTTACTAGCGATCTAACTATATATATTGAATTGGTCAATTACACACATTTACAAATAGCCTATGTGAAGGGCCCTATAACTTCCTTACATGCACACAATAAATAAAGCACACAATAAATATCCAATCTAAATAAACAAATAGTTTTAAATGCTCAATTAGTTACTTCTAGTTAACATTAAAGCTAGGCGCTTTCTAACCTGTTTTTAACCAAGTAAACGCATTCAACAATCAAGAAAATAATAGATATAATTATACACTAGCAAGTTTCATTCAATCCTAGATAAACACTAAATTGATTTAGCCTAGCATAGAAAACAATGGACAAGGCGAACGTAGAATCAAGACAAACAATGATAAACATAATTGAATAACTTATCTTGATGTTATGATAGGTTTACAAGGCAGAAAATGAGTGATAAACTGTATCATACACGATGAATTTCTGCAACTTTGATGATAGATCATATTGTAATCATACTCAGTGACGGAGCCAGTAGGGGGCTGGAGGGTGCTCGGCCACCCCCAACCGGCCCAACTCTACCTTGTATCAAGGTGGTTCCCGGGAACAACCTTAGAACGAAAAAATGTTTAGAAGTTATCCACTAATTTTTTAAGGAACCTACTACCTTAGATTTTTGAAAGGAACCACCTTGGTGAAGGTTTCGGTAATGTTGTTGAAGAAAATTTATGCGTTGAATATAAATTAGGATGTCGGTTACTGTCAGAAAGATGGAGGTAACAATGTTTTTATCAAGAAATGAGAAGAAAGAGTGGAAGGGATGAGAATAGGAAATATTAAAAAGGGTAAAGACCATAAAATAACAAATTACTTTCTAAAATTTATCGAGATGAAACAATTACTTTTTTATCAACATTTATGCCAACGAAACTTTCAAATATTGTTCTGAGGTGAAACACTTACTTTTTTATCAACATTTAAGCCAACGAAACTTTCAAATATTGTTCTGAGGTTAACAAAAATACCCTTGAAAAAAAGTGTTTCATCTCAGAACAATATTTGAAAGTTTCGTTGGCATAAATGTTGATAAAAAAGTAAGTATTTCACTTCAAAACAATATTTGAAAGTTTCGTTGGCTTAAATGTTAATAAAAAAGTAAGTGTTTCATCTCGGTAAAATTGAGAAAGTAAGTTGTTATTTTATGGTCTTTACCCTATTAAAAAATGCTTTCATTTACTTTCATTTAGGAGGTTGCAAGTGGTTTGTGTCCAATTATCTTTTGGGAACTATTCTAACACAAAACTTTATTTTAAGTTATAGATAAACATAGATAGTTTATTATTCAGGATTTTAAGTGATTCAGTAATAAAAGAGTAATAACTATATACCTGATTCTTAGCGTCATATTTTAGAAAAAATAATGTGTTACAGTAGTTATGATAAAATTAAAGAACTTTTGCGTTGTGAAATTTTTAAAAACTTGATTGTAAAAACTTTAACTAATGTAGTATGCATATGTCCGAAGTAAAAAACTTGCTTGTGTACCTGACACGTTTACTGACCCAACGTTTTTTTAATATGACTAGTCAAGGAACCACATTGGTTTTTTTGGGTCTGTCACACGCCCACCTTGTAGCTTGGATAATACCATACGTTTCATATATTCTTCAATCCAGTCTCAGCCATTGGCTCATTTCTAGTAAAAACGACGCTTTTATCTTCTTCAATTGCCCTTTTTCACTACCATTTACGCCAATTTTGGCCCATTTTTGTTCATTTTCCAACTAATCACGTAATTGTGTGTTACTACCGAAAAAAATATCATTGAACCAATATGTCGAACGATTCAAAATTCAATTCAACTTCTAAAACAAAGAGTCGTATGTTAATACCGGGGAAAAAAATTGAGCCCCCCTTAATACAAATTCTTGGCTTCGTCCCTGATCATACTTGCGTATATACTTCAGCAAAAACTAGATGACCAAAATTATTTTGCTATATAGTTAAGGCTGTGAAGGAAAATATTCTTAGAGGGGTAGCGAAACAGCTTAGCGGACACCCATAACAACCAAAAAACCTAACCAACTTTCAGAAAAATCGAAACAAACAAAGAAAGCTACCTGCTAAACAAAACAAACCTAGCTTAACTAAACTACTCAACCTTATATTTCATCAGCATTAATCAACATTTGCACCAAATGTTTTGAAATTGTATATACAAAATACGGCCTAAATATAATAAACAAATTTGAAGTATCTTTTTATGCATTAGTATTGGCAAACACATGGAAATGGCTTTTGTAACATTCCAACTATGTTTCCAAGCAAAAACAATTGCAGGTTAGTTAAAAACCTCCATGCACCTTGCAGCAAAAGGGGCGGCTCAAGCCTTATCAAGGCCTAAACAAAGTTCAAAAACGGGGCCTTTCCGATTATTGTGTAAGTTTTTAGTAAAAGTGACTGGATCATAAGTAGAATGAACTACATATTAATGACTAATAATGAAACTAGTTACATACTTAAGAGACGTTAAATGAAACTAGTTACCTATATGAGAAAATAAAAGTGAAACAAAAAAGAATTGGTAGAGATACAGAATTTGCCAACTTTATATTGGCTTGTAATGTTAACTATATTATGTCAATGGCTATAACACATACATCTAAACCCCCAAGAAAACATAAAAAGGAAACTAATACTTGTGTTATGTTCTATTTAAACTTAAATCTTTAAAAAGCCAATGTGGCCTCTTGCTATCTTGATTGTACAATGTACTTGAGTTCGCCGAAGTTGTTCTTATTACCCCCTTAGAGTCATTTCCTCCCGCTTGATAATGATGGTGTTGCGGCCGTCTTATACTAGTGCTTGGTCCAATACTTAACGTCAGTTCCACATCATTAGGCCTTGCTTGATCATTGTGAACACCACTGCTATCTCCACATGAAGTATCTTCTTCGGCTGGTCTTGAAAGATCGAAACCTGATATTATTCCTAAATCATCATGGTTAATATTCAAAGTAGACTTAGCCATAGGGCCAAATTCAATGTTTCGTTTAGTATCATTTCTTAAGGCACCCATCAAATGCTTTTGAACATTGTACAATCTGTGAAGTTCCTTTACCTACAAAGCAATTTCATCACATCAATATTAGCCTAAATTATAAAAGAGAGCAAGAATATAACTAAATATGACAAACCTGGTGTCTAAAAGTATCTTCATGCTTCAACATTGTTTGTTTGATTAATTCCAAATGGTGGTTTTCGAACATCTTATCAACTTTCTAAGCTAATAAGAACGCAAAGCACGTCTAAGGATGCACTGATGATAAAAATAGCTGTTCTTCCACAAAACGATCATCGAGTAACCAAAGATATCAACTTCTTGCTAGCTGGAAAAATGGACATGCTCGAGTTATAATTTCATGCCTACATTAGTCATGAAGCAATTATCAATTTATATCCAAAAATGGTACAAAAAGTTATTAGAAATGAACCACCAAAATAAGAATAAAGTCCACTTTGAGTGCTCTCGCAACGACAATATACCCATATGCAAATAGCAATTTTTTGACATTTTACTTTTATATCTTAAGATAAGAGCTAGTTGGTAAAATTTACAATTATAACGTGGATAATGTTGCATTTGCAAGGCACTAGTGAAAGTGGAGACAATTGCTAGTTGAACCCAAGTCAGAAATCTTGATGACCTAAGTCCTAAAGTCAAATTTAACCACCATATATGGATGATTTGATTCATAACTCAAAACTAACAAAATTTACATCTAAAAGTCAAAATTTTTTTGCATATACTCGAAACCTATTAGATCTTGCTAAAAGTTAAACTAAGAGTGTGCTAGGCATTAGTCCATAACTTATGTCGGGTACTTTTCGTGGTCCATCATCTCGATCATGATAGTATGTCATCAAGCACTAGCGGATTAAACGCGTAAGTGAGGTCTACTGTTTCAAAATAACTAGTAAAAGATATCTGAATTGCTTTAATTAATTTTGAAATGGACAGTTTCAGAATAAAGTATGATCTTTATTACATAAAGTTTGTGTGTGTGTACATGCTATTGTTTTATCGTTGTCTTGTTGACAGAAAAATCAATGTCCATATAACAATAATCAAACAGTAAATGTATGCATCCACATTTATAAACTGACAACATTAAGAAAACTATAATTCACACGGTCTATATCAAATATGACAAGCCTTAATATATAGTACTATATATGAAAACACAACATGTACCTTGTAATCGTGTATCGAAAAGTGAATGATCTAACGTTTTCCAATAAATCAAAGTAGATAAAACTCCAAATGAACCAAAAATTTTGCTAAACTGATCCAGCAAAACTTGAGCTTCGGGTTGACCAAGTATATCTCCAAAGAAAAAGGGGGGCAAAAGGGTATCTTGGAGTCTCCTAAACTCAAGATTTGATTGACAAAACAACAATGTTTGTAAGATGAATCATATGATATCATGGGTTGTCTTAATAATGCAAGATTGACAGGCTGTGAATGTATGTTATACATGCATAATATATTCTGTTTTTAACGTTGTATATTAATGTACCATGTGTGTGTTTTGAATCTTGGAAAGAAGCTAGGAAGATGCTGCCGGTTTTTTAATAAAATAGTTTTTATAAAATTTTGTCACGACATGTATTATTACTGGATCAGGAGATTAGGATGCAGAAATTTGAAAAATGTAGGCCTGCTTGTGAACAATATATTCCGGACAACACTTGCTGGAAATCAGGGATGTTGAAAGCAAGCCTACAAAAAGTTATACTGTATTTTATTGCTAAATCGAATAAAAATGTTATCATATTCGTAAAATGGGATTTATACGAATCATATATAATCCATCTGTCATGAAAATGTAGATATGCTATTTTATTGATAGATAATGTAGTTAGCCTGATGTCTTATAAGCATTATGCATTGTTTAACGAGAACACTAGTTGTTGTTTTTTTTTTTACACGAAAGAAGTACTTAAATTGAACTTATACTAATAACAAACATAGTTAATTGCATAAATCGTCCCTGTGATTGACACATAGTTTGCATCTTTCGTTCCTAACTCATTACACCGGTCGTTCTTGTGGTTGTCCATTTTGCATTGACCGGTCCTTTGACCAAACTGCCGTTAGTTTTGGCCATTAAATCTGGTCACGTGCTCGGCACGTGAGGGGTAAAATAGTCATTTACAGGGACAATTTTTGTAACTAATCTTAAAAAAAAATTAGTTATTTTTTAAATAAACTAAAAAGACAAGCAAGGCTCGAATTCGGGCCTCCTTCCTCACAAAACAGCATCTCAACCACTGGACTAAGCATCCAGTATTGTAAATTTACCAACTTAATTTTGTTTTAACCATTTTCTATTCGGGTTTATAGCATATAAATCGCTTTAAGTTTGGGTCGGCCGATTCAAGGTGACCGGTTCAGTTCTCGGGGTGTGGCTAGATCCTTTGGATTCCTTTTTTGGTGCTTTATTGTCTGGTATCATCGGGGATTCATGTGGACTTCGATAAAAATATATACGTGATCGATACTTGCCTGGAATTTCACGTTTTTGCCCCGTTTTCAATTCTTCATACCTACGAAGTAAAATACTCATTTAAAAAGTCGTTATTTTACTTTGTACGTACAAAGAACTGAAAACACAGCAAAACCATGAAATTTCTGAAAGTATCGATCACGTATATATTTTTATAGAAGACCAAATGAATCCCCAAGGATCCATTGGACCCATTTTTCCGTGCTCTTTCTTCTAGTATCCTCAGTGATTCATTTGGACTTCGATAAAAATATATACGTGGACGATACTTATCCAAAATTTCACATTTTTACTCCGTTTTCAGTTCTTCGTACCTACAAAGTTAAATAACGACTTTTCAGATGATTATTTTACTTTGTAGGTATGAAGAATTGAAAATGAAGCAAAAAACGTGAATTTCGGACAAGTATTGATGACATATATATTTTTATCGAAGTCCAAATGAATCCGTGATGATACCATATGAAAGAGCATGAAAAAGCAAGTCCAAAGATCTATCCCCGCCCCAGGAACCGGCCCAGTTCACCCTGAACCCGCTGGCCCAAATATAAACGGTTTGTATGCTATAAGCCCGAACAAGAAATGGCAAGGTTGCAAAAATTGCTAGGCGGTAGCTGGGTGGCAGGGTACAGCCTAGCGATTAATCGGTTAGGCGGGGATTAATCAGATTGGGTTTTTTATATATAAAATTATAAAATTTTGAAACTATATGCTCAATTTGGCCGATCTAGCCGACTTTTTCCTGATTTGGCCGATTTATTCCCGATTAAGCAGATTTATATATGATTTGACCGATTTCTATTCGTAATCGAGTTGGCTGAGTTATCCGATTTGACCGATTTATACCCGATTTGACCAATTGTCGCCCGATTTGGCCGATTTACGCTCGATTTTTGACCGATTTTTAACCGATTAATAAGGCCGATTAATGAAAATCGAGGCGGTTAAACCCCGCCTAGTGATTAATCGCCTATTAATCGGCCGCCTAGGCCTATTTTTGCAATAGAATTGTTAAAGCAAAATTGAGTTGGTATATTTACACCACTAGATGTTTAGTCCAGTGGTTGAGGTGTTGTTTTGTGAGGGAGGAGACTCGAGTTCGAGCATTGCTTGCTTTTTTAGTTTATTTCAAAAAGAAAAATAAATTAAAAAACATTAAAGATCAGTTCCAAAAATCATCCTTGTATGTAAAATGACTATTTTACCCTTCATGTGACGAGCATGTAATCAGATTTTGCGGCCAAAACTAACACTAGTTGGTCAAAGGACCAGTCAATGCAAAATGAACAACCGCGGAGACGACCGGTGTAATTTTTATGAGTTATGAACGAAATTGCAACTGTGTGTCAATCACATGGACAATTTATATATTTTTTTTGTGTTAAATAATACTTGATGAAAAATTATACCAATGAAAAATACACTTAAAGTCCAATCCATTCATATATTTTTCATCAAGTATTATGAAACACCTGCAAAAATATATATGGTCAAAGTTGAACCAGTTTGACTCTGAAAAGTCAAACTGGACACTTATTTTGGGACGGAGGGAGTAGTTATTTTTTAAATAAACTAAAAAGCCAAGCAAGGCTCGAATTCGGGCCTCCTTCCTCACAAAACAGCACCTCAACCACTGGACTAAGCATCCAGTATTGTAAATTTACCAACTCAATTTTGTTTTAACCATTTTCTATTCGGGTTTATAGCATATAAATCGCTTTAAGTTTGGGTCGGCCGATTCAAGGTGACCGGTTCAGTTCTCGGGGTGTGGCTAGATCCGTTGGATTCCTTTTTTGGTGCTTTATTGTCTGGTATCATCGGGGATTCATGTGGACTTCGATAAAAGTATATACATGATCGATACTTGCCTGGAATTTCACGTTTTTGCCCCGTTTTCAATTCTTCATACCTACGAAGTAAAATACTCATCTAAAAAGTCGTTATTTTACTTTGTACGTACAAAGAACTGAAAACACAGCAAAACCGTGAAATTTCTGAAAGTATCGATCACGTATATATTTTTATAGAAGACCAAATGAATCCCCAAGGATCCATTGGACTCATTTTTCCGTGCTCTTTCTTTTAGTATCCTCAGTGATTCATTTGGACTTCGATAAAAATATATACGTGAACGATACTTATCCGAAATATCAGATTTTTACTCCGTTTTCAGTTCTTCGTACCTACAAAGTTAAATAACGACTTTTCAGATGAGTATTTTACTTTGTAGGTATGAAGAATTGAAAACGGAGCAAAAACGTGAATTTCGGACAAGTATTGATCACATATATATTTTTATCGAAGTCCAAATGAATCCCTGATGATACCATATGAAAGAGCATGAAAAAACAAGTCCAACAGATCTATCCCCGCCCCAGGAACCGGCCCAGTTCACCCTGAACCCGCCGGCCCAAATATAAACGGTTTGTATGCTATAAGCCCGAACAAAAAATGGCAAGGTTGCAAAAATCGCTAGGCGGTAGCTGGGCGGCAGGGTACCGTCTAGCGATTAATCGGTTAGGCGGGGATTAATCGGGGATTAATTGGATTGGATTTTTAATATATAAAATTATAAAATTTTGAAACTATATGCTCAATTTGGCCGATCTAGCCAACTTTTTCCCGATTTGGCCGATTTATTCCCTATTAAGCCGATTTATATATGATTTGACCAATTTCTATCCGTAATTGAGTTGGCTGAGTTATCCGATTTGACCGATTTATACCCGATTTGACCGATTGTCGCCCGATTTGGCCGATTTACGCTCGAATTTTGACTGATTAATAAGGCCGATTAATGAAAATCGGGGCGGTTAACCCCCACCTAGCGATTAATCGCCTATTAATCGGCCGCCTAGGCCTATTTTTGCAACAGAATTGTTATAGCAAAATTGAGTTGGTATATTTACACCACTAGATGTTTAGTCTAGTGGTTGAGGTATTGTTTTGTGAGGGAGGAGACTCGAGTTCGAGCATTGCTTGCCTTTTTAGTTTATTTCAAAAAGAAAAAAAATTAAAAAGCATTAAAGATCAGTTCCAAAAATCATCCTTGTATGTAAAATGACTATTTTACCCTTCATGTGACGAGTATGTAATCAGATTTTGCGGCCAAAACTAACACCAGTTGGTCAAAGGACCAATCAATGCAAAATGAACAACCGCAGAGACGACCGGTGTAATTTTTAAGAGTCATGAACGAAATTGCAACTGTGTGTCAATCACATAGACAATTTATGCATTTTTCTTAAACTTAATTTATGTAATTAACTCTAACATATATATAAGGATGTTGAAAGCAAGCCTACAAAAAGTACCAGTGTACTTATGTTATACACTTATATTAAACAAAGTGAAAAAAAATAATAAAAAAAAAAAACAAAAAAAAACGTTTTTATGAGAGAAATTCACAAATATAAGAGCATCTTTATGGTAGTCTATAAAAACACTAACAAAAGATGAGGACGTCTATCATTTTATTAAGGATTTGGATTCTTTCATTTTCTATTTAAACATGAGAGGTCATGTTATTTTTGTGGTGAAGGAAAAATTATTTTAAAAAAAATAGAAGTCCCACAATAAATTGTTTATTTATTTCCTCCATTCACATACATCTCAACATTACCTCTCATGTAGGGGTGGAAACGAGCCGAGCCGTTCGAGCCCTTATATTTTGAGCTCGAGCTGTCGGCTCGAGAAAATTTTCAAAAAGTCGAGCTCAGGGCTCGAGCTCGACTATTTATATAAATGCTGTTAGAAAGAAAAAATTCAAATAGAGCCTCGGCTCGTAATTACATACGGCTCGAGCTCGGTTTACTCTTTTAGTCGTTTATACGTTAGAC
>LBNU01028739.1:12638-40728 GCA_014162995.1 Artemisia annua | reverse complement strand
CCTTACGTGAAGTAGAGATACAAGAGACTTTTAAATCCAGCATCATTCTACGGAATTTTGTAAACATACTTGTAGTCAAGGGGCGGTACTACAATGGGGGCAGTGTGGCAGTTGCCCCACAAAAGTTCCTAGTAGATGTAAGATTTTATCATGTCGTTTCTTTTGGCATGATCATGATGCACAGTTTTTTCTGCCCCCTAGAGAATATATAGGTAAACATTAACAATAGCAATCTTAGTTTTAGGAATTCTTTCTTTAGACGAAGATGTTCTAATGTTCGATTCTTGTCTATTTTATAGTTTTGTATATTAATTTCTGTTTTCACTTTCTCTATTACTGTATTAATATCGATCAGGAAATAAGTACGTCATAAATACTTTTCCATATAATAAAACTAGTTTAGGTTATAGCAAAACAATTCACTTTCATTCAAAGTAAAACTGCTGTCATTACCCATGAGCACAAGGTGGAGTTAATTGACATGACCCGACATTTGACATTACTCTCAATTTGCCCCCCTCTTTAAAAAATTCCCTAGTACGCCCCTGATATTCGTGCAAGATTTAAATCCATCTGATTGTCTTCGGATGTTGTTGGTGTTTTAGTATCATTTTAATTTTTGTAATTTATGTACGATCATTGTAGGAATATACTTCAATAGTGTGACTCTTGTGATATTTACTTACAGCAATGTTTGTATTGGAATTTATAAAGTTTTTAGAGATTGGTTCCTCAGGTGTCTAAGCTCTATCTAACAGATTTCGGGTGCTTGGTGTATTAGATTAATTCACAAATACATCAATGTCATTTTTCTAATAGTTAAGACTTCTATAGCATCTTGAATGGTGTGTTTATTATAAGTAGAATAAATATAAAGAGCTAAGGGTGGCTATTGTCGAGGTGTGATGGGGGTTATTTGTTTTTTCATGGGTTGATTGAGTATATTAATCGGATTAATTGTATTACTTATACTTCCCATATTTATATAATTACGTAATGTTTCGTAATTATTTCTTTTAATTTGTTTCCATAATAATTTGATCATCATATATTTTAGTTGTTTTTACCATCAAATTATCCACAAAATTTATTACGTTGACTCAAATCATTCAATTTGATATTTTTAACAATACTGTTGATTTGTTACGTGGCAATCTAACATCTCTGTCTTATATTTTGTTTCAATGATAAGCGTAGGGTTGGAAAATTACTGTATATCGACTATATTATTATAATAAAAGATTTTCTAATCAATTATATATGCTCGATAGATGTCAAATTACTATATAATAAGAGATGGAGGACAGTGAATAGTAGTAAGATTGCCCATTTATAAAGGTGAATAATGACTAGTACGATAAGCAACAGATACCGTGTGCTTGATACAGAATTTCTCAGGGCCGATGTAGTATTAGTGGGTTAGATATAAAAAAGATAGAGTTTATATTTTTTTTTTTTTTTTTTTTTTTTTTTTTTTTTTTTTTTTTTTTTTTTTTTTTTTGATCTTGAATGGTGTTAAGATTAATGAAAAAGAAAGAAGAAAGAAAGTAGTGATAATAAGTGGTTATAGGAGGTGAAGGGGTGGGGAGTGAAGGGAGGAGGGATGATTTACAAGTGACAGTGAACACATTAGGTAGGATTTAGTGACACGTTACGAACTTTTCATGACTGTTTTAAAAACGTGCAAACTAGCCAAAATCTTGCGATACTTGCGAAATCTATTTGAGTATTTTGTGTTAGAATTAATCCTTTTAGTTATGGCCTTGACCATTTGGACCCTTAACTATGCTTTAATGACACTATCTACCCTAACTAACATATGGCGGTTATGTGATATATGGACTACCGTAACAAATATATATTCAGGGTTTGTGGCTTTTTCCTGTATCTTGTCACATAAGAATTCTCTCAATCAAACACCATAACTTGTGAGATTAATCCCTCCATCGGATTGGTGACATTACTACCGGAATCGACTAATTAACCCTAACGCTATGGCTTCATCATCTATCATCACGGTTCTATCATCAAGTAAGTTTACTTTCATGTTCTTGTTCTTGATATATGATTACATGAGCTTGATCTTTTATGTGTTTAATTAATCTAATATTTTGGTGAAACAGTGACATTTTTGGATATTTATGAATTGTATTATGTTAAGCAGTTAAGGTAGTAATGCACTATTATATAATAATTTACTACAACAAACTATCGTTTCCTACAAATGAAATACTACCATTTTCCTTTTTTTCAAAAAGTGTTTATTCGACTTTTATCTCATTCTATCATTCAGAAAAAGAAACGCAAACGATTCAAATACATCACTTTTATTAAGTGATTTAAGAAGAACATTTATAACTTAATTCACTTTTTCAAAACAAAAAACGAAAAATGTTAAGGATTCAAAACCTCTTAGGTGTATATATTTAATTAGGGGCGGCAAAAAAGGGTCAAAACTGGTCACAAGACTAACCTAAGGTGCGATTGGTTTGTGGGTTTAGGGTAGGGTTAAGAATCCAAAGTGCAATCCAATGTTTTTTTTGAAATTTTACTGTTTGTTTTTGGATGTGAGTCAAGAAAAAATGGATATCCGCAAATCCTGATGGTATAGCCATCTTTAGCCACCTTTTGAAAATATAGTGAGCTCAGTTAATTTTTTCGCCTTATCTCTTTCATTTCTCATTCATTTATTTGTATGATTTCATAGATACGAAGTAGATTAATGTATCAAAACTACCATTTAAACAAAATGATTTAATACAAATGAAAGTATATATGATATGGATATGCACCAAAGATTCCTTTTAAACGTACAACTCACCAGGATATCAAAGATTGACCTTCCTACGAGTTTTCCACATTTCGATATAATTTTCTTGCGCAAAATAAAGTAAGTCTACAAACTATTCTGAAACAAAATACGGCATTTCGGCAATTCACTACTATAGAAACCACTTTTAGCAACGACAGGTCTCATTTGCCGTAGCTAAAAACTTTTAGCGACAACACGTTGTCACTGAAAGCGTTTTCGCCTAAATCTTGTCGCTTGTTTTAGCAACTACAATTTTCACTTTTAGCGAAAACGACCTTGACTTTGACTTTTTGACTTTATCGGATTTTGTTATGGAACCTTTGCGACAACAAGTAGTCGCTAAAAGTTTTGACTTTTATTGATCAAAACCTTAGCGACAACCTTTAGGGACCACAAGTCATCACTAAAGGATTTGGCTTTCAATGACCAAATCTTTAACGACGAAATGTCATCACTAAAGGTATGACTTTCGTTGACTAAAATAAAATGGCGACGACCTTTAGCAACACATGTCGTCGCTAAAGGTGATTGCAACTTTTTACGGCCTAGGTTGTTCAGCCCGTTTTCTCAGGTTTTCCGACCCGAATATCCTGATTTTCCCGTAACCAATTTTCCAGATTTTCAAATCAACACAAACAATAACTAAATCATACGAATCACATTTCATAAATTGTTCAACGACTACAGGTATTTAACGACATAAACATAAATTGTTCAACAAACCAACCTAAACAAGCTCAACAAACCAACCTACTCATCTCTGGGGTAGGCAACATCTTCATCAGCATCTATAAACTAAATGGGGTCGAGCACAACGGGCGGTAGTAGCTCAATGTTTGCATTCGGTAAATGTTCATATAACTTACTAATTTGTTGTTGACTCGCCGCTACAAACC
This sequence comes from Artemisia annua, assembly GCA_014162995.1. Lineage (NCBI taxonomy): Eukaryota > Viridiplantae > Streptophyta > Magnoliopsida > Asterales > Asteraceae > Artemisia > Artemisia annua. The sequence continues at coordinate 37,020 of LBNU01028739.1, read as the reverse complement.
TCGCCATTGCAGCTTGGGATAACGGTGGTTGGGAAGGGGCGGGAGTGTGAAGAAGAATTAGATGGAGAAAAACCGCCCCACAGCCTCTTACCACGTCCCGCATTGAACCCCCGACTGTTTCTCAAGATTTGAGCCAAAATATATTCAGCCGTCACCCTCTGCTCAAGACCAACTTAGCTCTTTAGCAGGGCTACCATCTGGCTCTGTAAAGACACAAAACGGGTGAAATGGGTTAAAATGGGTCGAAACGGGTGTAATCACTCAAATAAACAACAAAATTACTTATTAGTACATGTTTGGGCTAAAATGGGTGAAACAAGTGTAGTATAAATGATAAAGTTGCTTATAAGCCCATACGGGTGGTAATAAGTAACTTTATCGTTTATATTACACACGTTCACCCGTTTTAACCCATTAGTTTTAGCCATAACGTGTACATGTTTGGGCTAAAATGGGTCAAAACGGGTGAAATGACTCAAATAAACGACAAAGTTACTTGTTAGTACATGTTTGGGCTCAAATAGGTGAAATGGGTGTAATATAAACGACAAGTCGTCGTTAAAGGTCACGACGTCATCGATAAAAGATTTGGTCAAAGACGAGGCCATGAATACTGCTTTTTTGTCTTGCAGGAACTTTAGCGACGACATTCGCCGTCGCTAAAAATTGCCCGTCGCGAGAAGCCCAAAATGGCGTAGTGATTGTTATCGAACGAGCAAGTATTATCTCGCACGTTATAGTAAGGTTTACCTCAAACAATCTTAATAAATAATGCAAAACACATTCTCAATAACAACATTTAGTAACAGCATTAAGCGGCTAAATTACGTACTTCGTAAAAAAAATAAAGCTTAAATATTCTATGTGCACACCTATTAAATATAATGGTGTTAATAATATTTTGTTACCCAAGATTTTTAGGCTAGTGGTGTGTGAGTTGCTTTTCAACTTAGAGGTTGTGGGTTCATGACTTAAGATATTTATGATATAAGTGATATATGGTATGAAAAAAATTGTCGTTAAATATTTTTTTATGTTATTTTAGTAAAAGATGTTAAAAGTAATAAAACACATAATGTCAGAGGATTAAAATATGAAATTTAATACTTCAAGGATTAATTTATTGTCTTTGTTAAATGTAAGAAATGTTAAAATAAAAATATAAAGTATAATCATTTTAAAGTCGACCTATATTTTCAACAAAGTAAAAAGGTAAAATTTTGGTCGACTTTGTGCGAATCCTAGTTGATGTCGAATAAACCAATACCTCCCTACAAAAGAAATTGATTTCAATCCTCTTTACTAGCTAAACCATAAGGTCGCTAATTAGTTTGGGACGATAACTTTTTTTTGAACTTAAATACATAGAATTCTAACCTATGTTTGGCGGGGAGCTTTTTGGAACTTTTTGGGGTAATAAGTGGTGAGCAATGAGCTTTTTTATTTTTATTGTTCGTTTGGCAAAACAGCGGTGAGCTTTGCTATTTTTTAAGAATACTTATTTTTCCAATGCTTCTTTAAAAAACTGTGAGCGGTGAGATATAAGCTGTGGCTACTGCTCACAACTCACTGCTATTTTTACCAAACACACCCAAAAAATGGAAAAAATGTGTTGGGATACGATCGAGAACATATGGATCTCCCCCCAAATGTTATGCGTTCATGCATCCCTTTTTGTCTCTTTCCATTATGTATTTTATTTTTGCAAGTTGTAGAAATCAATAATCATTTAATTCCAACAATTACTTTTATGAGTTTTAGTATATTATAAAACTCGTATTTCGATTACTAGTTATAAGTCTCGTGCACGCAAAGGATTTACACGTGATTTTTTTTTTTTTTTTTTTTTTTTTTTTTTTTTTTTTTTTTTTTTTTTTTTTTTTTNTTTTTTTTTTATCATGTATTAATATCTATTACAGTAATATTTTGTAAAAAATTTTGTTGGTTGAAAGTTTTAACTTTGTTTAACTGACATAGATTTTGAAGTTGAGGTTGGTGTTGTTTAACTTTAACTATTTATATCATGTTACACAAAATATGCAAGTTAGTACTCCCTCCGTCTCACATTAAGTGTCCATTATGACTTTCTTAAGTCTTTTATCTTTAACTTTGACCTTAAATATATTTATTTGTGTTATATAATACTTAATGAAAATACATTTAAAAGCTTAATCCATTCATATATCTTGCATCAAGTATTATATAATACGGACAAAAATATTTAAAGTCAAAGTTGAAGAAAAAAGACTTTGAAAAGTCATAGTGGACACTTAATGTGGGACGGAGGTAGTAGCACATAATCAGCATTGATGAAGTTAAAATATGCTCCGAAATTTTTTTTAATTTTTTTGTCTGGATATCCATATAGAAACTTTAAATAAGAATTTCATGAATCGTATCGTTGTAATAAGTACAATAGCGTATATTTATTTTCATATCACAGTAATCCGTGATTATATTTGATATTTATATTACTTTTAATAATAGTTTACCCCTATTTAATATTCAAGCCCGTGTACGCATAAATTAAACTTTTAAATAAAATAACATAAGTCTTTATTTAACATATATAGCAAATAAATATTTAATAGATGAAAGTCTAAAACAAATATTAGTTTTAAAAAAATATTTAACGTATATTTACAAAATTTTGTAATTTAATAGATGAAAATCTGAAACTAATACTAATACTCATGTGATTTTAAACAAAGTTCATATTATAAAGTTTATGAGGTATAAAGTATAAGGTGTTAGTTGTTTACTCTGAAACTAATACAAATACTCATGTCATTTTAAACAAAGTTCATATTATAAAGTATAGGGGGTATAAAGTGTAAGGGGTTATTTGTTTTTTTTCTAAAGTTATTAAAAAATATGGTAACTTGTAATTTTACACTTAACTCCACATATTTTATATAAAATTCTACCACTAAAGTTTTATAATTACTTTCTCTTTTTTTAAGTTTTTATTTTCACAAATTTGACACAAATATTTTTATGTGTTTTTTTCCCAACCAAATTACTCCACCAAATTTATAAAGTTTGACCCAAATCAATTCAATTTTGACTATTTATTAACCAATCACGTCGTTTGATTTTGTCTACGTGGCAAAATCAAACTCATCTATTGGTCTAATTTTGTTTTCAATGAGAAGGGTTTTGGAAAATCACTACGAAATGATATAATTATTTTATTATATAAAAGATTTGCCAATCCAAAGTTAATATGCACATTCTGATAGATGTAAAATTAGTATATAATAACTATATATAGTAGTCAGATTGACCTTTATATTATACTAGACGAATACCCGTGCATAGCAACAGAATTTTATGGCGATAGATAGTTTATTGATAAAAAAAAAAAAAAGTTTATAGGTTATAAACGAAAAATAATAAAAGTTTGAAGATTTGGGAATTAAACATAATGTTTTGAAACCCGGTTCGACCCGGGTGGTTCAGCCGGTTGAACCATTCCGGTCGAAAAATGGGTTGATTTAAATCGGGTCAACTTGCTATGTTGGGTCGAAAACTGGTCAAATTAAAACACAAACCGGGTTGACCCGGGACGCTTCAAAACCCGACGGGTTGACCCAGTTTAATTTGACCCATTTCCGAGCCAACCTAGCAAGTTGACCCGGTTTAAATCGACCCATTTTTCGACCGGAACGGTTCAATTGGTTGTACAATGTAAATAAATCATTATACTTTTAAGTAATGGATAATGTTTTGAAACCCGGTTCGACCCGGGTGGTTCAACCGGTTGAACCGTTTCGGTTGAAAAATGGGTCGATTTAAACCGGTCAACTTGTTATGTTGGGTCGGAAATGGGTCAAATTAAACCGGGTTTGAAGCGTCCCGGGTCAACCCGGTTTGTGTTTTAATTGGTTGTACAATGTGAATAAATCATTGTACTTTTAAGTAATGGGGTGTTTTAATAAGAGTATTAATTACATTTCAATTAATTTGTATGAAACTCAACAATTGAAAACTCAACATTCCCGGTTTGTGTTTTAATTTGTTGTACAATGTGAATAAATCATTGTACTTTTAAGTAATGGGGTGTTTTAATAAGAGTATTAATTACATTTTAATTGATTTGTAGTTTCCATCAATAGCAGCTCGTTTCCATCAATAGCCGGTTGAAACTCAAGAATTGAAAACTCAACATTGACATTGAAAACTCAACATTGACCTTGAAAATTCAAGGTTGACCATTTTTCCTTTATAAGTAGTAGAGATATTGTTTGTCACATTGATATATATATATCCTTTTTGTTACACTAAAACTTCTCTTATCACAAATCACACGACTTTAACCATAATCTACACGGAATAATGAGGTAGAAAGTTCAAAAAACGTTATAAATATTACATCAAAATACGTTATCCATTTACCGTTAACTCCATCAAATGGCGAGTATCAGTTAGCTTAGAATATTTTAGTTTAATCTCCTGAAGATAATACCCATAGGATTGAAAAACGAAATGGGATATTCATGACTTTGATGCACTTTTTGAATCGACTGGCTAAAGCGAGTTCAAAAGAATGAACGTTGAAAGTTGAAACAACCACTTGAGCCCAATAAGATGTGCAATACAGAACTTGCTAGCTAAGCCCGATGTGTGTTACCTTTAGTCCAACCATTTTGCTAAGAAGCCCAAGCGTAAAGCTGAATATTAGCTGATGGTGCTCAAAAGTTATATTCAAATAAACATGAGATAACCTTTATCCTTCTTTAGATAAGGACTCTTTCATATTTATTTGAACACGAAGGGTAATGTTTTGCTCGTTGTGATTGTACATTATCATTATTGTAAAATATTTATTTTATTTTATTTCAAATGTTCAATCACAACAACCACAACATTATATCTCATATTCAAATAAACATGAGATGATCCTTATCTTTTTAAAGGTCAAGCTAATAGAAAAGGGTAAAATGCAAAAATGGTCCCTAAACTTTCACGAAATCGCAGAAATGGGACCGAGACAAAAAGTAGCGCAAAAAAGCCACTAACGTTATGTAAAAGTGCAAAATAGCCACCGAGAGCATTTTTCCGTTAGTTTCCTCGTTAAGTGCCACGTCACCGAGGGCATTATCGTCATTTCATTGCTTTAAAGATTAATATGTCCACGTGTCGATTCAGGGACTAAATTTGCAATTTGAGTTTCATCTTTTATTTCACTTCACCACCACCACCACCCTTTACCAACACCACCACCCTCTACCGCCACCACCACCACCACCCTCTACCACCACACAACCAACACTCTATTATACACCCTCCTTTTGATACCGAAACCGAGAGCCTTATTGAGCGATTCAAATCTTTAATAGTTGATAACAATGATCCGTTTGCCCTTCCTCTGCCTTTGACTTCCGATCAATGGGACCCAAACGAACTGAATACGGTTTTAAAAGTGCCGTGTCACCGTAATGATATGGTGGCCTCAAAGTTTCTTAAAGAAAAAATTGATCTCCAAAAAGAAGCTTATCTAATGTACTGATCATGTTGAGTTGATAGATGGAAAATGACAAAGGTTTGGTGTATACTTCAACAGTTGTACATATAGGATGGCCGGTTTTGATCTTTGTGCATGAAGGTTAATGGTGATGGTGATTATGGTAAACCAGTGAACCTGCAACCGGGGGCTGACAATTGAGTAACCCTGTATAATGGAAATGAAGATTTTAGTTGCCTTCTTGAATATACTTGTATCAAACGAAACTTAATATATGGATCTTAGTTTCTAAAAAACTTTGACTTGATTAATTTACTTTATAAAGTAAAAATATAGAGATTATAATATAAACACATGTGTAGGATAAGTGATTGAAAGCATGGCATTTATTTCCCAAACCAACTAGTTTTGTTGGTTAGAGATTATTTAAAACAATTGCGCAGGAACCAACCTAATAACTTGAAGCTGTGACACGACATTTATAGACTTAGATACGTACTTTAATTTACTTGGATTCAAATATTAGAAGTTTACTCCCTAGTTCTTTGACTGCCAAACAAGATTGGTTCCCTTCTAATATGTATCGATTACGGATTTTGTATCAGATTCAACCCCACAAATTTTCCATTGCATTTAAATATTTTAGTGAACGAAATGTGGGTTTGATCGCCAGAATCTGGGTTTAATCACCGGAGAAGATGAAGATGAAGGATAAAGGGTGATTGTGGTGGTGATGGTGGTGTGTGAAATAAAAGATAAAAATTACTTTGCAAATCTAGTCTCTAAAGCAATAGTGCTATCACACGTGGACATTTTAATCCTCAAAGCAGTGAAATGACGATACTACCCTCGATGACTAGGCACTTAACGAGGAAACTAACGGAAAAACGCTCTCGGTGGCTATTTTGCACTTTTACGTAACGTTAGTGGCTTTTTTGCTACTTTTTTTGTCTCGGTCCCATTTCTACGATTTCGTGGAAGTTTAGGGACCATTTTTGCATTTTACCCTAATTNATATATCTCATATTCAAATAAACATGAGATGATCCTTATTTTTTTAAAGGTCAAGCTAATAGAAAGGTAGTATCTAGTTAGATATTTAATTTGAGGTCAGCTAATAAAAAGGTTGTATCTATGTAGTTTAAATGAGATGTATTTAATAAATCATTTGCATAAAATTTGTATACAAAACCCAACAACTTTCACAATAAGAAACAGGTATAATCATAAGATTCCACCTAATGTGATATTGTTCCAACAAGTGACGTGATTGCAACCGGTTTATCAAACAATGTTATATTTTTCGTACCAATTGTGTTACTAAAATTAATATATTGTTATATAAGAATAATACGCATTGATATCAATATTTGTGAGTCACATTTTTCCGATGGAGATAGAAATACTTAACAAATATGTTCTTGCAAAAAGAATGTGATTACAAATTTATAAAATGAGATATAACTATCAAATAATCTTCTGGTTATTTATTTATTTATTTATTTTTTGGTTGTATATTTGTAAAATTTGATAGCAATTTGTTTAAGTAAATGGCATATTGTTCGTCCACAAGGTTTGAATAAATGCCGGAATCTTCCTACTCGTAACAAGGATAGTAACAACATCACCCAAAACCATAATAACACTATTTGTACTTTTCAACGTGTATAAATCTATATTAAAGAATGTAAAGATTTACAGTGGAATATATATGATCTAAAAGATTGTTAATTTATGTGGTTCGGGAGGTCGGGGAAACTTAAAATTAGAGAAAGACATGGTACTTATTAAATTAAAGAATGGGAAGATGTGCGTGTCTTTTAGAGAGTGAAAGAAGAACATACACACCTAATAAATATTACCATGAGACTTCCATCCCTCCTAGTTGCAACTAGGAGGGTATTTATAGGACAACATGCGTTATGGTTTACATAAATGACTAAACTAGTCCGAGCGTATGTGTAACTAATGAATCTAATGTAATTCCCGAATATAGCTTCACTTTTAAAGCTAACAATCTCTCCCCAAAGTGATGTCATACAGTAATTGCTTACAACGTTCCCTATAAGTAAAATTAAATACAAAACAAAAGCACATCAGCTCCGAGAATTTCTTCATGGCCTTCAAACTTCATTACTTCTTTCAGCTCCATGATTCTTCTCAGCTACCATCTTTTTACTTGTACAAGAACAATATAAGCAATTCTAATTAGGGATTATATTTGGCATTTTACTCTCCCCTAATTAGCGCTTTCCCCAAATTAACAACCTTTCTGACAAATGCCCGAAATCCAAAGAAGTCTTTTGATGAATATCTGAATACCGTCTTTAATCTTCTAACACGCATCAGAAAATGTAGAATAGATTGTAGACTCGACCTTCTTCAAGATTATCCATTCGGGGGAACAGAATATCAACATCTTCATCTCACCAAATGCATCCCAGTTATCTTTACATAATTCATTTCAGCCCATGATGTACACATATACCCAACGAAATATGAAACGATAACACCAAAGTAACAAGTTGAAGCACTGATCATCTTGAATTTGTTGCCCAAAATTGGTGAAAGTGGATAAGGGAGAAGTGCGTAGAAAAAGAGATAAGATGATAAGGATATAGAATCAACCAATCTCCGACATAAATCATTAAACCCGATCACGTGAACCTGTTGTCTCCGATGTACACATTTCACTCCTCTGATGGTTGCAATCTAATCGGAATCAGCATAAAACTGTGTACATGAAGCATTAACTGGAAGCACTTTATCATAAGTCATTCAGCCCGATGTACATTTAAAAAAAATGGTAAACCAACTTCAAATAGTGTATGAATCAAGCATAAATAAACATAAAAATAACAACCTAAATAACAACCTAGCTGATGACATCAAATAAGTACATATTATTGTCATCATTTATCCTATTTATTTGACTTGTTTTAATTGTTTACTTTAGTAATTCTCAAGAAAAAACAAGCAATTGGTGAAACTTGACGATTTTGGACGAATTATGGAGCAAAACAAGCAAGATGTCAAAAGTCTACTGAAATGCAAAAGATGCGCCGTATCTCTATCAATAGATACGCCGCAATATCATACTTAGATGAATTCGAAGACCATTGTCTGACTTTGAAGAATGCGCCGCATGGAATTCTACCATGTGCCGCTTATGAAACTTTGGTCAACGAAGAAGATCAAGCTTGTTACACTCCAGATACGCGGCATTATACTTCTGACATACGGCGTATCACTATCAAGACTTCACCAGAAACAATCCAAGATACTGAAGGACATGCGCCGCATACAAGATCAAGATACGCCGCATCTGAAGACGGTGTACGAATATTCCATAATATATTAATCTTCGACCCCACGCGAAGTTAAGTCAATGCGCCGCATCTAATTACTCGATGCGCCGCATCGTGCCCTCAGACAGAAACTATAAATACCCCAAGACATATACGAATTTTGTGTGCAACAAAACCCTAAGGAGACGAACTCAGTCGAAGAAGCATCACAAGACACACCCTAAACGAAGATATTAGAGCTGTAAGAAGGTCCTGCATGTATTTAATTCATTAAGTAGTTTTGTTTTATTATAATAGTACGCTTTAATTCATCAGGATTGATGGGCTTGTGGCCACCATACTGCTCCCCTTAAAATTGCTTTCCCATCAATTAAAGTCTATGTGATGATGTTTTTGGTGACTTATATTAGTGCATTGATAACCTCTGTGTCTAGCTGAGCTTGTGGGCTGCCATACCTGCTCCTCGCCTGCTTAAGCTGATATCTTTAGATAAGTAGGATAGGCATAAGTGATCATTAAGGGTTTACTCGCCGATATAATGAGATCCAACGAGACAGATTGGATTACGATACGCTTCATATAGGACTAGCAATAAAACAAGTGACAAGCTACTTAACTATCAGGACAGGCCTTCTTCTGCTTCTATTATCTATCTGTGTACGTGTTTGCTATTCGCTGATTCGTGCTCATTAATTTAATTTACTGTTTAATAATAACCAAACTGTGCCAGTCTCTCAGGCTGAAACCCCTTTTCGTTAGATTAGACTGTAAAACTAACTTAGGATATTAAAATACTGATTAGGTTAACTAGATAATACGTTCCACTCTTAGTAATCGACACTCTACTTACCATTATATTCATACAGACCGGGTACACTGCTCGTTAAGTGTGTGTGTTATTGATAAGTCGGCTAAATATAAATTTAAAACTTGAGTAGACATTAATAATGCTAAACCGCAACGACACGCGACACGCATCACTAGCTTTGATGCCAATTATAGGATCTAAAAGATTGTTAATTTTTGTTGTTCGGGAGGCCGTGAAAGCTCAAAATAAGAGAAAGACATGGTATTTATTAGATTAAAGAATAGAAAGATGTGTGTGTCTTTTAGAGAGAGAAAAAAGAACACACACACCTAAAAAATATTATAATGAGACTTCCACCCCTCCTAGTTGCAACTAGGAGGGTATTTATTGGACAACATACGCTAAGGTTTACACAAATGACTAAACTAGTCCCTGCGTATGTGTAACTAATGAATATAATACAATTCTCGAATATGGCTTCACTTTTAAGGCTAACATAATAGCTCTCGGTAAAACTATTCCGGTTAAGCGAAGAATATAACTCTGCCTTTGGAAAATCTAGAGGCAGCTGGCTTTGCTTAGAATTTCCTGGGAGAGGGGATTCAATCAACAATAGAGCTAAGTTATACTTTATGTGTTTGTTTAGAATCCTACTTATACCGGTTACAAAGTTTCGCTTAAATAGGCCAAGGAATACCGTGGATGCACATGGGTGTTGTGGTTAGCCGGCCTTGAAGTAGCTTAGCACGTGCCTAGTATAGTAGGTGGAGCATGTGTTTGGCTTTCCAATGCTGACAGCTTTTGTACCCGAGATCTTGCTTTATCGTCTTTTGATAAGACCTTACGCTTATCTTCCCAACGAGTTTCCCGCCCATTCATCAGATACTAAGTCCCTTTTTAGAGATAAGCCTTCAGGGTAACGGAGGCATTTGTCAGTCCTCGGTCCCACTGGTGTTACTTATAGCTCCTTGTACTTTGCTCCCTGACATCGTATCAGTTATACGAAGTGTTTCTTCCATTGGTCTTCGACTTCCCTGAAGCTTGGCAGTTGGTTGAGCTTGATACAACTCTCACTGATTTCTTATATCAGTGAGGTTACAGCCATTGATGATCATTAGTGGGTCACTTATCACTCACAATCATCAGGGTGTACTCTCTGATAACCATCAGGGAGTAATACTTTCTGATAACTATCAGAGAGTAATTCCTTTGATTTCCATCAGAGGGTGACTTACTCTCTGATCCTTATCAGTGAGTGTTGTTTTCAATATCAGAGACTTACTTGATTAGGCTATTTTTATGTTTAAATACATTGTCAGAGACCATTGGGTCGAAAATCAGACCCAACACATATATTTACTAGAAAAATTAGATCATTCGTATTGATTAATTTTTAATACATTATTTAGAAAAATATTCAACAAAAGTGATTATGAAAAGAGTAAATTACACGGATGGTTCCTGTGTTTTGCGTTAACTTTCACCTTTGGAACCTTAACTTTTATTTGCACAAATGTCCCTAAACTCAGAAATCGTTAACACCCCCGGTCCTTTGACCAAATGACATTATATTGACCGTTAAACACCCCTCATTTGACTTGCACATGAGGATATAATATTCATTTTTATCCATGCGCCCATTTTTTTATTTTGTTTCTTTTTCATTTCGGGCCCCACCACTCACACTTTCTCTTTCACATCTTACCCTCACACCTCTTTCACATACACCTTCCACTACCACACTTAACTAACCTCTGCCTAAAAAACCTTCAACTTCCAGAAACATCACCCCCATATGGGTAGATCGTAATCTAAACAACAATATACCATAGGACATACACCGACAACATTTCATTTGTATAAACTTTTCATCACATTCTCGCATTTTTGACTATATACAATCCAGTAAGCATATCTATATAAACATACTATTTCATTTCATTTCGCAATTCCTTCCAGCAATTACATAACCCATGAGACTAGAAAATAAAAATGGCAGACTTGTTGCACCTCACTCTCAAACTCCTTGATCTAAGGTACAAAAAGACAACCCAACAAAAAACCCATATGTTTTTATTGCTAAACGATCGAATAATAAAATGTGAAACAAGCTTATATTACATTCAACTCCTTCTGCAACTCCACTCTTGAACCCCCATTACTAAATTTCAAACACAACTTTAACACAAACCCAAATCGACATTAAATCACTTAACAATCTAATCAATCCCGAATCGTCATCTTCATCATTTTTCACCCCTTCACAACAAACATTACAATAACCCAATATCACATCAACAAATAACCTAATCTCTCTCCTAACTTCTTGCCCAACTTCAAATCCACTTCTTTATCCTTCAAATCCACTGATTAAAAATTTCATCTTTTTGGGATTTTTTTTCCCTTGAAAAGATAAAAAAGATGACACCCATATCATTTCAAGAAGTGTGTTTGGTTTAATTTTCATTAATGAAAACCTCACAGTCAGAGACACACCACCATCATTATCGATGAAAACCTCATAGTCACCATCATCATCATACGTATACAAACAACCACAGATCTAGAATATGAAGGTTGATAGTGGCTATGGGATGACGATTGGTCTCGTAAATTGTCCGACGTATTGGTGGGCGATCATCCGGCTCCTGCAACATTTTATGTATTCATGTTTGTTTTATTGATTGAGGAATGGGATAGAAATTGCAATGGCTTTTGAAAGGGTTTTTGTTTGAGGTGTATTTGATAAAATATATTTCAAGTTTATAGTTTTGTAATGGATTTAAATTAGGTATGATGTTTGATGGGTATTGATGGTGGTGAAGAAATTAATGAAAATGAAGAAACGGATGAATGAGAAGAGAGAATTGATTGGTGTGTAATAAGGGGTGAGAGATAGAAAAGGATGTGTTGGTGTGAGTATTTTTTTGTAAAAAAGAGATAAAGTAATAGGAAACGTAAAAAGACAGTGGTATCCATATGGCTTATATAGTTGGCTTGAATGGTCAAACTTGACATCCGTTTAGTCAAAGGATTCTTAGTGCTAAGAGTTTGAGAGTTGGGGACGATTTGTGCAAAAAAAGTCAAAGGACCAAAAGTGAAATTCAACGCAAATCACATAGACCATATGTGTAATTTACTCCGAGTTAGAGCCTGACTAGACGGTTTTGGATTGACATGTTATCTTAATACATCCGAATTGATTCCATCATTATAACAGATAGTCAAATTTTAGGTACTTTTCAGCTAAAAAATACACGTTGTAAATGCTTAAAATATCAAAGTCCTCGCTTCTTTAGTATGTGGAAAAATGTTGCGCGAGTAATATCTCAACATTTGCAAATGTGGACACAATAGTTAAATGTTCACATGAAGAAGTGTGAAGAAAAAAAAAATCTAAAGTACACATGTATAAGTGTAAAAGAATAATATAAATATATCTACACCTACAAGCGTGTAAAAATCATATTGCAAAAAGTGTGATTGTATGTTACTACACATTGATTAGTGTATAAGTTATTTTGGTATGGTCCATTCCTATTTGTCTTTTACCTTTTTTTATAAATAATTTTTACACGCTTGTAAGCGTGAGCTCTTTTAGATATTGTGATTATTTGTTACTACACATTGATAAGTGTGTAAGTTTTTCACATGCCTATAACCGTAGATAAAACCATGTTTCTACACGTTTGTAATTGTATTCATTTTTATCACATCTTATAGTGTTTAAATGTATAAAAAAAAGTACATGTTTCCATAAACATGTAAAAATAACCGTGTAAATTTGACTTTTTCTTTTAGTGCATTTATTTTAAAAATCAATCTCGACGTACATCAAAATTCACTACAACTCAACTTAATTAATTAAATTCAGACACCTTTTTATTTTTCTATAAATTTCAGTTTTATCTGACAAAGTTATGAAATTTGTATCTTATGGGACATTAGGCTAAAGGGTGTGGGTGACGGGAGTCTGCTTTCCTTTAGGGAATACCACCCCTTGAAGCGGTAAAACCACCAAAAAAATAGTAATAATAAAAAAAATCCTTGTGGAGCTTTAGTTCCAAAACAAGAAAGAGAGTGAAAGCTCAGCTTTTGAGAAAAGAGAATTTAGTTTATAGATTTTGTGTGTAGTGTGTGTAGTGAGGTTATGTTTAAATGATAAGAAACAAAAAAACTATTAAAAAAGATAGAGAGAAGATGCTCCAATGGTTAAAGGAAAGTTGAAGGTAAAAAATAAATGAAGTGTTCTTTGATGATGTATAGCTGACGTAGTGAAAGAAAGCCTTCAGACATACCCTCCACACTTAGATAGTAAGTTGATATATGAGAATCGTGATGATATTACGCATAACACAAATGACGATAAATCTATACTACTTATAAAGAGTGAATGGCCATTCTTGGAAACTTAAATTAATGTAGTTTGCTCCCTAAGATCCCTTAATACACCTTAAGCTTGATCAATTCAAAATTTGGCTACTTTAAAACACACACTATATTAATTTTAAAAAACACGCGCTTAGTATTTCAAAAAATACACGCTTTGCATCAAAGGTCGAACCAAATCACGATTTCGCAAGTATAACTATTTGCCACTATACACCGTCGCTTTGCGCGGATATACATCTAGTATAAGAAATGGATGTAAGACTAATGCTAATGGTGCGTCCCCCCCCCCTCCCCACCACCCAACCAACTGAAGAGACAACCGCGTCTCCCCCCTTAGCTCAAACGAACCTAACCGCGTTATCTCCAAAAGAAATTTAATTTTTGGTTGGCTTGCCAATCGAAACAATTGGCACAATTTCCCCAATTTTTTTATACGTTGGATGCATTTAAAAGAAAATTATTATAAAAAAAAGAAAAAAAAAACTCCTTTCTTCTGTACTAAACCCCACTCCCTTTTATATTTTTTCATACTTATCTTCTCCATTCTATCAAGTATTTACCAACTCAAAAAATATGAATTCCAATCAATTTTTCTTTGATGATGATCTAGATGACATGGTTAATAGTTTAACCTTCAAGTTTTTATAAGGCGCAGCTTTGCTTATTCATCATCTTTCCACTTCTAGAATCCCAAAAAACCCACGAGTGTAACACCCCCAATTTCGGGATACGCAGCGGAATTCAAGCTGGGTGTTACCTCATGGCACAACCGTTATAATAATAGAAAACGATATCTAATTGAGTCGTTTTAAAGATTTATCACTCAAATATCAGAGTTTACAAAATGAGGTCTCAGTAGTTTTACAGTTTGTTAAATAAATTTCGAATGATAATTAGATTTTAGCCTTCAAGAAGCCTCCGTGCCATCCTCGTTCATTATGGACCTGAGATAAACATGCTAAAAATGTCAACACAAAGTTTGGTGAGTTTATAGAGTTTATAATTAAAATAGTTGATATCAATAGTTTGAGAATGAGTATATCCATAGTGTTTGTATGCAAATCAGTTGAACACAACTTTCAAGTTTAATAAATAGTGGGCCACGTTATTGCACCCATAAATTCAGTAGTTGCAGTACCGTATCATGATTATAGTACCGTATTAGTGCTCTAAGTCTCATAAACACACCCCTGACATGTGTGACGTCATAAAAATGACGTAAGTTACTCACATCATAGGGATGATGTAAGTAATAGTGCCCTCGTGTAGGAGTTTGCCAACATCCTATTGTTCTTCAAATAAAGTACATTTGGTTACCTATCCGGCTAACACAAATGGGGCGTCAACTGCCAATAGATCTATTCACTATATTCGTGAGAGAAGTGCGTAGAAAAAGAGATAAGAGGATAAGGATATAGAATCAACCAATCTCCGACATAAATCATTAAACCCGATCACGTGAACCTGTTGTCCCCGATGTACACATTTCACTCCCCTAATGGTTGCAATCTCATCGGAATCAGCATAAAACTGTGTACATGAAGCATTAACTGGAAGCACTTTATCATAAATCATTCAGCCCGATGTACATTTTAAAAAAAATGGTAAACCAACTTCAAATAGTGTATGAATCAAGCATAAATAAACATAAAAATAACAACCTAAATAACAACCTAGCTGATGACATCAAATAAGTACATATTATTGTCATCATTTATCCTATTTATTTAACTTGTATTATTATATTATTTTTGAGAATCGATGCTTTAATGTTTACTTTAGTAATTCTCAGGTAAAAACAAGCAATTGGTGAAACTTGGCGATTTTGAACTACTAATGGAGCAAAACTAGCAAGATGTCAAAAGTCTACTGAAATCAAGAAGATGCGTCGTATCTCTCTCAACAGCTCATACTTAGATGAATTCGAAGACCATTGCCTGACTTTGAAGAATGCGTCGCATGTAATTCTATCATGCGCCGCATATGAAACTTTGATCAACGAAGAAGATCAAGCTTGTTCTACTCCAGATACGCCGCATTATACTTCTGACATACGGCGTATCACTATCAAGACTTCATCAGAAACAATCCAAGATACTAAAGGACATGCGCCGCATATAAGATCAAGATACGCCGCATCTGAAGACGGTGTACGAATATTCCAGAATATATTAATCTTGACCCCACGCGAAGTTAAGTCAATGCGCCGCATCTAATTACTCGATGCGCCGCATCGTGCCCTCAAACAGAAACTATAAATACCCCAAGATATATACGAATTTTGTGTGCAACAAAACCCTAAGGAGACGAACTCAGTCGAAGAAGCATCACAAGACACACCCTAAACGAAGATATTAGAGCTGTAAGAAGGTCCTGCATGTATTTAATTCATTAAGTAGTTTTGTTTTATTGTAATAGTACGCTTTAATTCATCAGGATTGATGGGCTTGTGGCCACCATACTGCTCCCCTTAAAATTGCTTTCCCATCAATTAAAGTCTATATGATGATGTTTTTGGTGACTTATATTAGTGCATTGATAACCTCTGTGTCTAGCTGAGCTTGTGGGCTGCCATACCTGCTCCTCGCCTGCTTAAGCTGATGTCTTTAGATAAGTAGGATAGGCATAAGTGATCATTAAGGGTTTACTCGCCGATATAATGAGATCAAACGAGACAGATTAGATTACGATACGCTTCATATAGGACTAGCAATAAAACAAGTGTCAAGCTACTTAACTATCAGGACAGGCCTTCTTCTGCTTCTATTATCTATCTGTGTACGTGTTTGTTATTCGCTGATTCGTGCTCATTAGTTTAATTTACTGTTTAATAATAACCAAATTGTGCCAGTCTCTCAGGCTGAAACCCCCTTTGGTTAGATTAGACTGTAAAACTAACTTAGGATATTAAAATACTGATTAGGTTAACTAGATAATACGTTCCACTCTTAGTGATCAACACTCTACTTACCATTATATTCATACTGACCGGGTACACTGCTCGTTAAGTGTGTGTGTTATTGATAAGTCGGCAAAATATAAATTTAAAACTTGAGTAGGCATTAATAATGCTAAACTGCAACGATACGGTGCATCCTCTTCCATAGGATGCGGCGCATTTATTTTCTTTTAAACTTTCTGTCAGTTTATTTAATGCGGCGCATCCCTGGTTAAGGATGCGACGCATTTATTTTCTGATTCGTATTAATTCCAGGCTCGATACGGCGCATCCTCTTCCATAGGATGCGGCGTATCGACTGACCTGATGATTTTCAGTATTTATTTTTTTTAGGTTTTATTTTCACTAACTACTAACGAATTATGCAAGTTGTAACCTTCTTAACTTAGGTGTGTTAAAGTCTTGGTGGTATAATAGATTCCTGTACTTTCTGTGGAAACAACATTCATTGAGCTTAAACGCTTCTCATCCACAAGAAAGTATATTTTGCTCATAAACGCATAATGGAGGATCATGCCGAGCAAATCTCAGGGAGTTTCTCCGTTCTAATTCTTTTATTTTCCAGTTTTTAACTTTTAATACAAACAACGAGGACGTTGTTTAACTTAAGTGGGGGGATAGATAATTAGAACGCTTACTTATCCCAAACTTTTCAAAATATGCTTAAAATGCGCTTAATTAATATATCAAAATTTAAAAATTTTTAGCATGTTTTTGTTTAAGTCTAAATTACATAGCCGCACACATAACCTTATTTCTTGCAAAAATTAAAAACTTTAGTGTGCCGGTGACTTGTAAGCTTTAGAACTTGGCTTGATATAATTGGAGTGACTTGTCTAACTTGGTAAAATTCTAGGATTACACCCAAAAAGCCTATACATGTTATGTAATATTAACTAACTACACTGGTTAGTTAACCCCCGTATAAACCCTTTTGTTTACTCTCATTTTTAGAGTAAGATACCCCTAGAATAACCCTTAGAGCCATTCCTTTCGTTTCTTACACCTTTGTTAAAATGTTTCATTACACCCTTACACCTTAGCCTACCCTGTAGATTAAAGTCCGTGATTAGTTACTTTAGGCAAAGTGTCTTTCCTTACATTACCTGTATTCGCGTGCGTAATTCATAATCTTTGGTTAGGTCGGGAAATTGCACAATGCAATTGGAGTGAAAGTACATATTGTATAAATTTTAGTTTATTTTTTGTGTGTTTACTACTTTCACTATTACAGTTATTTCTGAAAGTTATGAAAAGTATGGAAAAATTATCCGAAAAAATCGTGATAGAAAAGTTGTGAAATTTTACACATCTATGTTAAAAAAAATCGAAAAAATAGAAAAGAAAAAGAAAGAGAAAAGGTTGGCAGTTTGTTAGCAACCAACTTATGTAAAGTTTTGTATTAAGTGGTAGATATCACCACTATTTGTTGTTGTACTATATTTATGGATTAAATGGGAGTTGGCCGTTATGGGAACGCCAACTAAGGTTTATTCTTTGNGTTATTTCTGAAAGTTATGAAAAGTATGGAAAAATTATCCGAAAAAATCGTGATAGAAAAGTTGTGAAATTTTACACATCTATGTTAAAAAAAATCGAAAAAATAGAAAAGAAAAAGAAAGAGAAAAGGTTGGCAGTTTGTTAGCAACCAACTTATGTAAAGTTTTGTATTAAGTGGTAGATATCACCACTATTTGTTGTTGTACTATATTTATGGATTAAATGGGAGTTGGCCGTTATGGGAACGCCAACTAAGGTTTATTCTTTGTTTAAGATTTTATTGAGTTTAATTCGTGTCTACCTAAAGCGTGAGTTATATGAGTCAAAAGCGTGAGTTATTCAATGATATGAGTCTTATTCATGGGATGGTTGGGAAAGTAATTAACCGCACTTAGGATTTTAATCTATTTGTTTTGTTTATTTTTCATTTTACTCCAATTTATATCCTAAATGTTATCCCTACCCAACAGTATTATTGTATTCGTTGTTAGCTTTCGAGCATCCGGATATGATGATGGCTAAGTAAGAATGTTGAATGTATGAATAAGGTAGTGACCATCCGAGTATTAGATTAATTGACTAACGCGCCAGCGATCTTGTGTGTGACTTGGTGACCATCCGTTATGCAAATAACGCGCCAACGATCCAAGAAGTGCACTAGTAACCATCCGTTAGTTGAAGCGTCGAGGACTCGCGCCGGCGATCTACTAAGTTTATGCAGGAGATGTTTGAATGAAGCTAGGTTCAACCCTTAAGCCTCAAAACCCTTTTTACCGCTTTAGACTTGTTACTCCTTGGCTTTAGTGGGGGAGATGCGTATGCTTGCCAAGCTTATGATAGAATATTCGTCACGACTAAGCAACTAAACGATTTAGAATTGTTTTGATATTGATAAATTTTTTTTTCTACTTCGTTAAGTGTTTGGTTGTGTGATTATGATAAAACGAATACGTGCTTAATGATAAAAATAAATCCTAATACCTTTTAGGATACATTTTCATAAGTTTAAATCTAAGGTTTACTTGGGAACAAGTAAAGTTCAAGTGGGGGGATATTTGATGACATCAAATAAGTACATATTATTGTCATCATTTATCATATTTATTTGACTTGTTTTATTATATTATTTATGATAATCGATGCTTTAATGTTTACTTTAGTAATTCTCAGGTAAAAACAAGCAATTGGTGAAACTTAACGATTTTGGACTAATTATGGAGCAAAACTAGTAGATGTCAAAAGTCTACTGAAATCAAGAAGATGCGCCGTATATCTCTCTCAACAGATACGCCGCAATATCATACTCAGATGAATTCGAAGACCATTGCCTGACTTTGAAGAATGCGCCGTACGTAATTCTATCATGCACCGCAAATGAAACTTTGGTCAACGAAGAAGATCAAGCTTGTTCTACTCCAAATACGCCGCATTATACTTCTGACATACGGCGTATCACTATCAAGACTTCACTAGAAACAATCCAAGATACTGAAGGACATGCGCCGCATACAAGGTCAAGATACGCCGCATCTGAAGATGGTGTACGAATATTCCATAATATATTAATCTTGGACCCCACGCGAAGTTAAGTCAATGCGCCGCATCTAATTACTCGATCGCCGCATCGTGTCCTCAAACAGAAACTATAAATACCCCAAGAGATATACGAATTTGTGTGCAACAAAACCCTAAGGAGACGAACTCAGTCGAAGAAGCATCACAAGACACACCCTAAACGAACATATTAGAGCTGTAAGAAGGTCCTGCATGTATTTAATTCATTAAGTAGTTTTGTTTTATTGTAATAGTATGATTTAATTCATCATGATTGATGGGCTTGTGGCCACCATACTGCTCCCTTAAAATTACTTTCCCATCAATTAAAGTCTATATGATGATGTTTTTGGTGACTTAGATTAGTGCATTGATAACCTCTGTGTCTAGCTGAGCTTGTGGGCTGCCATACCTGCTCCTCGCCTGCTTAAGCTAATGTATTTAGATAAGTAGGATAGGCATAAGTGATCATTAAGGGTTTACTCGCCGATATAATGAGATCCAACGAGACAGATTAGATTACGATACGCTTCATATAGGACTAGCAATAAAACAAGTGACAAGCTACTTAACTATCAGGACATGCCTTCTTCTGCTTCTATTATCTATCTGTGTACGTGTTTGCTATTCGCTTATTCGTGCTCATTAGTTTAATTTACTATTTAATAATAACCAAACTGTGCCAGTCTCTCAGGTTGAAACCTTCTTTCGTTAGATTATACTGTAAAACTAACTTAGGATTTTAAAATACTGATTAGGTTAACTAGATAATACGTTCCACTCTTAGTGATCGACACTCTACTTACCATTATATTCATACTGACCGGGTACACTGCTCGTTAAGTGTGTGTGTTATTGATAAGTCGGCTAAATATAAATTTAAAACTTGAGTAGGCATTAATAATGCTAAACCTCAATGACACGCGACACGCATCACTAGCTCTGATGCTAATTGTAGGACCTAAAAGATTGTTAATTTTTGTTGTTCGGGAGGTCGGGGAAGCTCAAAATAAGAGAAAGACATGGTATTTATTAGATTAAAGAATAGGAAGATGTGTGTGTCTTTTAGAGAGAGAAAAAAGAACACACACACCTAAAAAATATTATAATGAGACTTCCACCCCTCCTAGTTGCAACTAGGAGGGTATTTATAGGACAACATACGCTAAGGTTTACACAAATGACTAAACTAGTCCCTGCGTATGTGTAACTAATGAATATAATACAATTCTCGAATATGGCTTCACTTTTAAGGCTAACATAATAGCTCTCGGTAAAACTATTCCGGTTAAGAGACGCATATAACTCTCCCTTCGGAAAATCTAGAGGCAGCTAACTTTGCTTAGAATTTCCTGGGAGAGAGGATTCAATCAACTATAGAGCTAAGTTCTACTTTATGTGTTTGTTTAGAATCCTACTTATACCGGTTACAAAGTTTCGCTTAAATAGGCCAAGGAATACTGTGGATGCACATGGGTGTTGTGGTTAGCCGGCCTTGAAGTAGCTTAGCACGTGCCTAGTATAGTAGGTGGAGCGTGTGTTTGGCTTTCCAATGCTGACAGCTTTTGTACCCAAGATCTTGCTTTATCGTCTTTTGATAAGACCTTACGCTTATCTTCCCAACGAGTTTCCCGCCCATTCATCAGATACTAAGTCCCTTTGTAGAGATAAGCCTTCAGGGTAATGGAGGCATTTGTCAGTCCTCGGTCCCACTGGTGTTACTTATAGCTCCTTGTACTTTGCTCCCTGACATCGTATCAGTTATACAAAGTGTTTCTTCCATTGGTCTTCGACTTCCCTGAAGCTTGGCAGTTGGTTGAGCTTGATACAACTCTCACTGATTTCTTATATCAGTGAGGTTACAGCCATTGATGATCATTAGTGGGTCACTTATCACTCACAATCATCAGGGTGTACTTTCTGATAACCATCAGGGAGTAACACTTTCTGATAACTATCAGAGAGTAAGTCCTTTGATTTCCATCAGAGGGTGACTTACTCTCTGATCCTTATCAGTGAGTGTTGTTTTCACTGACTTATATCAGAGACTTACTTGATTAGGCTATTTTTATGTTTAAACACATTGTCAGAGACCATTGGGTCGAAAATTAGATCCAACACATATATTTATTAGAAAAATTAGATCATTGGTATTGATTAATTTTTAATACATTATTTAGAAAAATATTCAACAAAAGTGATTATGAAAAGAGTAAATTACGCGGATGGTTCCTGTATTTTGCGTTAACTTTCACCTTTGGAACCTTAACTTTTATTTGCACAAATGTCCCTAAACTCAGAAATCGTTAACACCCCCGGTCCTTTGACCAAATGGCATTATATTGACCGTTAAACACCCCTCATTTGACTTGCACATGAGGATATAATATTCATTTTTATCTATGCGCCCATTTTTTTATTTTGTTTCTTTTTCATTTTGGGCCCCACCACTCACACTTTCTTTTTCACATCTTACCCTCACACCTCTTTTACATACACCTTCCACCACCACACTTAACCAACCTCTGCCTAAAAAACCTTCAACTTCCAGAAACATCACCCCCATATGGGTAGATCGTAATCTAAACAACAATATACCATAGGAAATACACCGACCACATTTCATTTGTATAAACTTTTCATCACACATATACAATCCAGTAAGCATATCTATATAAACAAACTATTTCATTTCATTTCGCAATTCCTTCTAGCAATTTACATAACCCATGAGACTAGAAAATAAAAATGGCAGACTGGTTGCACCTCACTCTCAAACTCCTTGATCTAATATCAGAAATCTGAGTAAGGTACAAAAAGACAACCCAACAAAAAACCCATATGTTTTTATTGCTAAACGATCGAATAATAAAATGTGAAACAAGCTTATATTACGTTCAACTCCTACTGCAACTCCACTCTTGAACCCCCATTACTAAATTTCAAACACAACTTTAACACAAACCCAAATCGACATTAAATCACTTAACAGTCTAATCAATCCCGAATCGTCATCTTCATCATTGGTTTGTTTTTGGCATGATCCATAGTTAACGGGTATAAATGTGTCATTTTTGGAAACTGCAAGGGTAACAGGAGTGTTATTCATGAAAGTTAAAGCGTAGAACTTGTCATTATTAAATTTGAATAGCATTAATTGTATCAATATGAAAGTGGGGATATCAAATCTTGTCAATTTCAGAAAGTTCAAAGGTATAAGTTGTCAATACTTAAACTTTAAGGGTAGAAAGCGGCTAATATCTTATATATTCGTTCGTGCGATGACGTTTTGATTACCTTCTACGCACTCGGGAATATTAAACACTTAATGTATGTAATATGTCGATATCGATTTACAAACGCACCAACCAAAGGGAAATAAGATAAGATTTTATCATCCATTAAATTTTTGAAGATTCTTCATGTTATCCTTATTCAACATTTAGCCATCAACACAAACTTTTTCGAAACAAAATTATTACTCATGATATATAAATAAGGATACTAAAACTTGACATACCCAACTTTAGTCGCGCTGCTCAGAGCTGTTTATTCACTACGACACCTGATTTGTATTACCATTCCAGACTACTGTAAACAATCAAGGGTGAGTCAAGCCCTCTTTTCTTATTTTAGAACTACTTTGGGGAGATACATGCTCATATATAACTTACAAATCTTGCTCGTTATTTCATAAACATTCTACATGATTTATTAAAACACTCTATTTGTTTTACTGAAACTTCATAACATGCTGAAAACAAATTTTTGTATGCTATCCCTGATCTTATTGCCTAAGACACACTTTGCCACTGAAAGTCCTCATATCATGAACCTTAGTCCACTGCGGTTGTGAAACACGAATATAGTGAATTATGAATTATACTCATTTTGGCAGTGGGGATGGTACGTTGTCTATGTGAATAATGTTAGTTGTGTTCGGTCATTTGATTTGTTTATCCAAATCTGTTATGCTTAATGTCAAAAAGATAAATTGTTTCATTGGGCATATCTGTTTAGGGATTCTCTTACTTACTCCCTGTGTCACAATTTAGTTGAAGCTCTGTTTTTGGCAAATTAAAGTCACGTATCCACATGTTGGTTGTTTATGGCATGAAAGAAATTGAAGGCATAAGGGATGGAGGTTCTGCATGTTTGTTAGCAGGTATTATGATATGTACAGCGAATGAAGGTGACTTGAAACTATGATATGACAGTCTATTTTGATGCACCACCGAAACGCGCTAATTAGGCCGGCGTGAACCCGTTTGGGGAACGGGGTGGGGAACGAAACGCCGCGCCGGAATAGCGCTCGCCCGAAAACGTTTATCCGCCGCCGGTTCTGATCGCCTAGCCGTTTTATTTCTTGAGAATAATTCCCACGCCAGAATTTA
>LBNU01028738.1:64936-93997 GCA_014162995.1 Artemisia annua | reverse complement strand
GGATTAACGCCTTCTTCGGAATCTTGCTTTCGAACAAGAGCTTGTTTCTGAAATTCCATATTAACCACCATAAGCCATAGTAGACACCTTCCATCATACCTTTCAACTTGTTTGGGAGCCGAATAGAAACCAACCACGTACGCCATTCTTCATACGAGCTCACGTCTTCAAAATCAACGTTCCACCAAGTGGTTACCTTGCGCATAAGTTGTTTCGCCATATCACATTGGAAAAACAAATGCCTCGTTGTTTCCACACCTTCATTGCACACCGGACACATTATCGAATCCATGTCCATGCCACGACGAGAGAGGTTAAATCTCGAAGGCAACGCGTCCTTTTTTATCTTCCAAGCCATGATGTTCACCTTATTTGGAACGGATTTAACCCATCTTGTATAAGTTCCTACCTCCTGTAAAAGATATGATATATAAACATAAATAAATAAATAAATAAATAAATAAACATAAAAGAATTGTCTTGTAATCTAGCTTCTTGCTAGTTGTGTTCTTTAATAAAATTGTTGTTCAAAAAAAAAGGAATTGTATGTTTTTCGTACGCTAAAAATGAGACAATGAATTTGTTAATAAACATATTCTAAATGACAATTACGGCTTTGACAACCAACCGTCACATCGGTTGGGAAAAAAGAGGGAAAAACGGTTAAGGCATTTGTAGCACCAAATATACCGTTTGGAGGGGCTCTGCCCCTTGACCGTGCGTCTTTGTCGTGGTGAAACATATTAGCTCAAACGAGTGTACACTTCACACTTCCCTAACTCGTATAAGAATATAATATGAAATCCCATTGGTCTCATATAATACGTAAATCCCAATTACATAAAATAGTCGATGAACAGAGATTGCCGTAAATGATGTTGGACTCAAACTGGCTTATATTCGGTTTTAAGAAGTGGACCAAATGAAAAGGACATGGAGGTTATCAAGACTCATTTCTGATATGAAGGCTGATTGGATGGCTAGCTACAGGATTCGTGTGTATTGTTTTTTTGTTTTAATCCTCTTTTTTCATTGATCACTTGGTTGTTATGCTTTGAGATTGTTCAAAGTATATAGTTGTTCGTGTTAGGTTTTTTAGGGTAGCTCATTACCTCTCTCCCATGTACCTAACAATCATCATTATTTTTTAATATATTCGTCAGGTATAAACCATTTAACTTGCCAAAAAAAATGATAACAGAGATTCAATTAACTTCGTCTCCACACTTATGCATACAATCTGCTCGTTCATTATACACACCTTACATCGGCCTTCTTTTGTATTTTAAAAGGCCTTACTGAAATGATATATAGACCCCCCCCCTCCATCCGGTTCATTTCTTAGGCTCGAACGGGCAGACATACTCTAGGCAAAGTGTATACCCTAAGAGCGTCATTACTAGTGTAAAACAAAAAATTTCTTTACATTTATATAGTGCATACCCTTTTCAGATTTTATTAAAGAGTGCATGCCCTTCAACAAATTTCTGCGTCCACCACTACTTTGGAATCGCCAAGAAATACATAAATAGAATTTTCTGTTATATTATTCACAGTAACAAAATCGCAAGTAACAATTATAAGCTAGCAATAATAAAACAAAAAATTATACAGTAAATAGACTAATTGCAGAGAACTTGTTTGCACTTGTGACCATGAAGAAATGTGAAGTTCATCTGCACATAAAAAATGACAAATCTGTTAAAAAAAAATAAGTTGTCACATTTAGCTACTTTGTTACAGCAGAGATTAGGGTTTGAAATATTTCTAGGCACACATAAAAAAAGGATCGCACCAAAATAATTCAAAAATATATAGAGATAAAGAAAGGTGTAGCTAGGCAATGCGATAGGGATCGTGGTAAATATAATGGCACCTGGGTCAGGCGGCTAGTCTCGGGCAACTCCACTATCAGTCAGCAATGAACAAGGATTTCTGACCTCCACAGCTCCACATGATGACATGAAGGGTTGATATAAACACCTAAGAACACCAACTAGGAGTTACAAGTGAATAAGGTTATTATAGGCTCTTAACAGGTAAAAACTCATTGGGCTGCAAAATTACCAAGTCACAAGCTTAGCAAAACTGTGAAAGGCGGTGAAAAGGGTCAATTACCCTTTTATCATCGGAGCTTGAAAACCACCGTGGTGAACTCAAAACTAAACACAAGCAAAGTGAAAGAAAGTAGTCATTTGAATTACAAGCATTTTAAAACACAACGTACAAAGAATCTTAAAACACAACGCACAAAGAATCGGGAACAAAGTATGTTTTGACTCGCAAAAAGTTGGAGAAGCTGGTGTGTTGTTCATCCAGAACACAGTTGAATTCTCTAAAACCAAATAATTATCATGTAATGGTACCAATAACACATATTCTTGATGAAGTTACGTTTTGAACAATACAAAATTAAAGATTCAGTATTGACACTACTATACAATCACATTATGAAAGTCATCCAAATGCGTACCCGTGTAAACAACACAGTATTCCAATATGTTTTTAAAAACTGGCAATTGTATTAAAATCTTGCAAAAGTTAGTAAGAGCATATTACAAGGAAAATGAAGAGAGTTGCTTAGATTACTAAAGCAATCTATGTAAAGATAAAGATTTACACTTCAGATTTGTAATTGTCGCAAGAATTTTATTTTTTTATTTTTGAACTAACAAACATTACAAAAAGAAGTATTAGGGCATCCACCTTCATACGCTAAAACCCCTCCAAATTATGCACCAAAATTGTGATTCATACTACTTTTTAATAACACCATGGTAAAGGGAGCTCCCTTCAGTCCAAGCACAGATAAGAAAGGATTAAATTTGTCTCCCGCATCATTCACACATTCACAATAGGTCAACCTCTGTCCCTTCTATCGTGTATGAATGAATGAGTCGGCAGCAAATCCGTATCCTCTACCCACCTATGAGTGGACTGAAGGAAGCTCCTTTTCAACCATTTTCTCAAAGATAAACGATACACATATTCATATAGAGCAACCTAGAAGGCTCGAACCAAATCATACCAACAAGTTTTTAACATATGCCATTTGAGGGGAAAAAAACTCTTTAAACCCGAATCATATAAAGAATCTCATAACTCAAGTATAAAAGAAAAACTTGTTAAAAAACGTATAGCAGGATAAATGTGCCAAACTCAATCAAAACAATTATTTTTTTTGTACAAGACAACTCCATATCAAAATGAGTGTGAATCTCACATTTGAGAATTGTACTCTGGTTACTAAAGTGCATCAATGATTGACCAAAAAATTTCAAATACCTCTTCAATGTTACTGAAAATGATACTTAAACAACCAATTAAATCAATTAGTTATCTTCAAAATGAAGAAAATTAAAAAACTATAATGGACTACAGTTTTCGGGCCAAGACTAATTAAGAACTAAATCAAACATCACAATTAGTTTTTTTAGTACAGTTAGACCATATATTATTTTATTTTTATTTTTTTCTATTTGTGTGGGTTAGAAGAGTTCAGGGCTTTACAAATTAAAGATCAAACTATTTCAGAGGTTTAATGGAAGAAATAAAAAATCAAGATCCAAAATAAATAAATAAAGTCCTAAAAACTAAACAATATAGATGAGTAACTAGCTTTGAAAAAACCCTAACCCTAACACAAAGCAAAAAAGACAATAAGAATCCATTTCCTTTAATAAAAAAAAACACTTAAAGCATTTCCATATCATAATAACAAGCAAATGATCATAAATATCTATACTACATAACCTTAAAGAACTAAAACTTATGTAAATTAGTATACACCTAACATATGACCATGCATCATAAACGGTGTTTAGTGTGTAAAAACTTAAGCTTACAGAAGAAAGCATGTGTTGTAGCACCACTGAAGCTGCTTTATAAAAATGGAAGATCTAAATTTGTGGAGCTAAAAAAGCAAAAAGTGATATCAAAAAATATTTTTTTGGAGTAAAAGGTGAGAAAAGTTAATGATGAAAAATAGGGAAAAAAGAAAGAAGCAGAAATCACGGAAGGGAAAACTGGGTTTTTATAGAAGAGGATGAAAGATATGATGGGTCGCTGTCCTCATGAGAGTTAGAAATTTATATAAAAATGGAGTAGATTTTAATTAAAAAACGACACATAAGATCTTTACCAATCTAGCGAGATAAAGTTCTTGCTTTATTTGCATTATATTGTCTATGTGGGCCAATATACGTACAACTATATGTACTGTATTATGATTATTAGGGAGCATTTTGCGGTTCGGTGCGGGTTTTGACTGAAACCGAATTACAATCGCCTTTGCGGTTTCTATAAAAGTAGAAACCAAACTGCACCACATTTAGTGGTTTCGGTTTTTGTGGTTTTTCGCAGGGTTTTGCGATTTTAATAGCACCGCACCATCACTTATAACTTATATATTTATTGCGATTTGTTCGTTTTCGGTTTACAACGTGGGTTTTTAACAATGCATATATTTAATGTAAACACAAACATCACTTATGACTTACAAGAATATTAATGATAATATGCATAGGAAGCCTTATAAGACACATTAAATAATCAATGTGTTTAATAATCAATGTGCGGTTTTGTGCTGATTTTGTGGTTGGTTTTACAGGTAAAACCGTAATGGCACCTCATTTTGGGGTTTCTTTTTTCTTAAAACCGATCCACCGGCTTTTCCGTGGTGCGGTTTTTGCGGTTTTTTGTTATTGCGGTTTGCGGTGTTGTTTCTACTCACCCCTAAGAGCATCTCTAATGTTATCACTATAATTTAGGGGAGGTGATTTGCACACTCTATCAATTTATTTGCACACTCAAAAGATTGTGTCATGACCTTTATACCCTTAATATTTGTGTTTTGATTTGCACACTCCACCATGTGATGTAGGGGTATAAATGTCATGACATAAATATTTTGAGTGTGTAAATCATCTCCCAATTTGGTATTACTTAAATCACGCCAATATAATAAATTGTGATGTAAGAATAATTTGAGGATACATAAATAGTCATAAATAAATTAAATTCATAAATAGTCATAAAAAAATAGTCATGTTTTCAAAAAAAAATAGTCATATTGGTATACATAAATAGTCATGTTTTCAAAAAAAATACGGAGTACATAAATAGTGATGTGTTCAAAAAAAATACATAAACAGTGATACGTTAATTATGGTGAAATATCATTGTGTGTCTTAGAGCACAAGGTGTAGATGAAGAGGTTTTCCTCTTCATTCGGGCCCCACATGTGCCACATCACCCAACACCTTTTCACAATTAACCCCTCCTTACTAAACAACTAACCTCAACTTCTTCATTTGAGCCCCACCACTTACACCTTTATTTTTTTTTATTCATTTCATTAAATAAATTAAATTCATTTCACTAATTATTCAAAATAATACAACATACTAATTTTTATTTCATCCAAATAAAAAAGTTACAATACGAAAAAAAAAACCATACGATATGAAAAAAAATATGATACGAAAATAACGAAACGGATAAATACGATATGAAACATCATAAAGAATTTATATAGACTTGTAATTATCGATGAGTGCTGACTTTTCTTCCCAAACTTGCAACACTTGTTCCCTGACCATTTTCAAGGCGACTTGAAGTTGCAAATCTGTTTCATCGTTTCTTAAAAGGGTTTGTAGACCGACCCTGATTATTGGATGGTCTTGAGGCAGCTCACGTAACCTTTCGACCTCTGGAGCACGAGACTCCCTATGTCGAATAGTACGAGCTATCTCACCTAACAAGTTGTTAATCAACTTAAATTCATTTTCTTGTTCAATGCGTAATCGGGTAAGGATTGTTCTTTGCACCTCAGATGGTTGGTTAGCCATAGTGTTTGTGTGAAATTTAGTTTTAGTTGTGTGAAAATACGAAGTTGAGTAAAGTTGGTATTTATATTGAAACTAGCCGTTACATAATTTCAATGGAGAAACTAGCCGTTAAGCCTGTTATTCAAATTATTGGAGAAACTAGCCGTTACAAACGATACATGAAACAAATAAACACGATACAGGAAACAAATAAACACGATACAAAAACAAACGATACGGTAATACAAATACAAACGAAACAGAACAACAATATCCATTAATCCCTATATCTGTTCCATATAGGGCTCCTTCTCAAAATGAACCACACGTTAAGATATCTGAAGTCTTGTCCACCAAAGCGTTCTCTGAAAATGTTCATTGAAGTGGAAAGACGCTCATTGAACTCATCATTATGCTGCACGCTCAAGTAAATATCATTGAATTTTTGACATTCACAGTTCATTCTTACCCACTTAGCCGTTATCTGATGTTTGTTATGAAGAGGACCGTCAGAATTGTTGTTGAACCTCTCTGTAACCTCATTCCAAAAAACGGATTCGCTATGGAATTCATAAACGACAAGCCACATGTCGGCTAGCAAGTTCTCTTCTTCAACTGACCAACGATTAGCCATTGTGAAATTGTTTAGAAAGTGAAGTGTGTGCAAAAGTGTATATTACGGTATTCTTTTAGGGCTATTTAGAAATTCAAATTTTAAAACCTGAGCGGGATAAATTGAAATTTCAAATTCAAATTCAAAGGTGGTTAAACATTTAAATTTCAAATTCACAAAAAAACAAAAAAAAAACGTGTGCGATAAACATTTAATATTCAAACGTACACAACGTGTAGAATTCAAATTAAAAAAAAAAAAAAAAAAAAAAAAAAAAAAAAAAAAAAAAAAAAAAAAAAAAAAGCGGTTAAACGTTTAAATTTAAAATTCAAATTCCAGAGCGGGATAAATTTTGAATTCAAATCCAAACAACGGCCCTATAAATACCCATTCCCCATGTGCTCACAATACACCTCCAACTCACACACAAAGCATACATAATTCACAAACAATTCTCTCAAAACAATGTCTCATAACAATTCTCCAGATAACGAGTCAGTTTACAACACCCCACCCGAAGATTTTCCCGGTTTTCCCATACGACAATGAACCACAAAACAATCAACCACAAGATCTGTTTCCCGTCTTCCAATATGACAATCCACCACAGAACACTCCACCGGAGTTTCTTTTCCCACCGGTAAACAATCCACCGGCAAACAATCCACCCCACTACAATCCACCGGCAGACAATCCACCCCACTACAATCCACTGGCAAACTATCCACCACAAAACCAACCCAATGCACGTGCGTTGACTGCTGAAGAACTGTATGAGCAAGATATGCAAGAAGTGTTACGTGTTTAAGCAGAGGAAGAACGTGAGGCAAGAGCTCGTGAGGAGTACTTAAGAGCTAAACAGGCTCGGAGAAACCGTCGTTGTGCATGGCGAATACAAAATGGATTGCCCCGTGTGCCATCGAGTGAGGACTATTCGAGTACTTCCTATTCGAGTCACGAGGGCTATGTGTTGGATGATTCGTTTTCTTGATTCGTAGTTTAGTTTAATCGTAGTACTTCTTATGGGTTTTAATTTCCGTTTCTTAGTTTAATATTGTAATCGTAGTTGTAATGTCAATCGTATGTTTAATATATTTCCGTTTACAAAACCATTACATATTTACTAAACACTTAAATATTTATACACCTTAAAAAACATTTACACTTACATATTCAAAACAATATAACACAAATAAAAAAAATTTAAAAAAAAAAGAAAAAAAAGAAAAAAGAGTACCAAATTGTCAGAAGACTCCCTCGTTGTGCAGACGAAGAACTCGCCAACGGCGAGCTCTACCTGTTGTGGTGGCGAGCTTCAACGAGGCAAAAGCCTCCTCCACGTAGGACGACGAGAGTTAATGGCGAGCCTACACCTTGTGCTCTAAAGGGAAGGGTGTACAAAAGGTAAGTCAAGTAGTATTGTGTAATACCGTAGCGAAAAAATTCATATAAAGCATTTCCCACGTCACATTTTAATTTTTTTTTCCTTTTTCGTCTTTTGCTAAAAAGACAAGCATATGTAAAAAGAAACAATTTCTAGCAAAATATACATTACTTACCTCTACATAAGGCCATATTGATAGAATAAAAAATTTAAAAAAAAAATGTTTAACAAGTTAAGCACAATGACATGGTTTTTATAAAATAATAAGTTTATGATTTAATATTTTAATATTATGGTTTGACATGAATATGAAAAAAAACAATTTCAAATATTTTTCATTAAAGGTAATCTGAAAAGGAAATGATTCGCACACTCTTAAAATTTATTGGGACACTCCACTGTGTGCAACAAATTAGAGTTCCACAGGACTAATCTGAAAACCAATGTTTTAGGCTAGTGTAAATAAGTGAGCACGACAACCATTTTCATTAACATTATCTTTTTAACGCGATATCAACTTTTTTATCAACAACCAACTTTAACATCAACTTAATATAATAAAACAACCAACTTTTATTTTATTTTATTTTCATTTGATTAGACACTAAAACTAAATTTGATTAATAATTGAAAAATCATTACATTAGTAATCTAGATTAAATAAAAATACATTGCAATAAAATTAGAAACTTAAACTAAGGGTATGTTTGACAAAATTACTTGTAATGTCTTTGATAGAACAAGATGTCATTTTTGCGTTGTTTTCTTGTTAAAAGTTGAACATTTTGATGTTGTAGCTCAATTATTGCCTTTGTTGAACTTTTTTTTTTCATTGCTTCATCTCAATAAAGAATCTCGGTCTTCCTTCTTTTCGGAAAAGAGATCCGAGTGGACATTTTCCCATTTATCGACTAGCATATCAACAAATGGTGCGGGAGCAGCAACTGAAGATTCTGATGGAACAAACGAGGATGACACTTTCTTATTAGCTTTGTCCGTGCCCACTTGTCTAACTTCCCGAGTCTCTTCCTTCTTTGAATTATCTGCTTCGTCATTGAGATAAAAACCACCATGTGCTGAGTCTGATGTGTTTAATGTCGTGTGTCTTTGATTTTTTATTTGCATCAACTTTGGTTTTGTAAAATTTTGGCATTTCTATCTCTTTCAAATTTTATGTTCTCTCAAAAGTTTCCACAACTCAATAAGTGTGAATTTTAGATCGTACGTCATACGATATCCAGATATTGCTTTATCGAACATTCTTTGGTCCACTTTGGTCCGCTATTTTTACATTATCGTAAATTGCGGAAAATTAACCAACTTTAGGACGAATCTGTGATTTCCATGTTGAGGGCATTCCCTTTGGCACTAGTTTTAGACGTGTTGATCCAAGCTTTACACAATGTTAACTCTTCTGCTTAGGCCTGTGGAACTCTATCGTCTTCGTTTGTAGTCGTCTTTCCTTTTTGACTTCTTTTTGACACATTCCTTTTTAAGATCGCCACCTCTTTGACTGGAGAGTCGTCTTGAAAGGGTTCGACTAGACTACCCAAAGCTTGAGCCGGAGAATAATGTTGACTAACAAAAAAACATATCCAAATTTACATATCAACATTAAAAGGTACGTTGGTGGTGACAATGAATTGTGAAACATTTGTGGACGATACAAATTGTGTTGTTGTTATTACATTTGTTGGTAAAACGAAGATACAAATAGATTGTTTGGGTAAATAGGTTGTTCTTGTTGTTGTGGTTCGTATACAAAACTTGTGTGTTGAAAATTAACGGTTGGAGACACAAACGAAAAATGTCAATTGGGTGTTGGAACGTTATTTTAGATGAAAAGATTAGAGTGTATAAAGAAAGAATGTTCGTAAATGTAAATAAAAATGAAAGAGTATCGGGATATATATAGGGATAAATTATATAGTATTTTTTTAAAAAATATATATATTTTATTACTTAAATGCCAAAGTTAAAAAGTGAATCTTTTTTTTTTTATTTATTTTTTTATTTTTTTGCACGCAAGACGCTCCCTAACTCAGTCATGGGTAAGATCGATTCTTACAATTTCGTGCTCGAAGGCGCGTGCTATAGGTGTAATAACAAAGACGGGTCCTGCAAGAGTTTTGGACGCGTCTTGAGACCTTATTAAGGGTATGTTTAGAGTTTTAACTAAAGTAAATATTCAAACATGTGTGAATGATGATTATTTCATAAACAAATTAATTAATTAAAAATTAACAAAGCGAAATAAATTTAAAGGTTTAAGTAGATGGTGACAAAAGACACACAAAGAAACAGCACAATCAAGATAAAAGTGGTGTAACTGTAGACGCATCACTGTCTTTATGGGAAAAGAACATCTGAAGGGTATTTTGACCATTTAATTACACCACTGTTTTTACTCTTTTGAAATTAAATGCACTTCTACTGTTACTGGCTACACCAACGGTTTTTTCGTTCACCCTTCTTCTATGCTACCCTCTGTACACTTCACGTTCCTCTACAAAAAGTTAACGCGACAGGTTGTCACTATATATTCTAACCATGTCTTATTCGATTTACACACAAAAAATAAAGGCATACTCCATACACGTCTCAACAAGCTTCTTTCAAGAACACGTCCAGCTGTAGTCTTAATATTCTTTAACAGTCTATATTTTTTGTTTAAACGCACTCGTTCCGAAAGAAATTGTATTCCTAGTACATGCTAAGCTAGTCCAGGCTGAGCACACTCATGACTTTCAGCGATTTTCATTTTGCTTGTAACATTAACTTTTTCTCTATAACGATTTTTTTTAAAAAAAAAAAACCAACTTTTTTTTTTCGTACGTATATATATCCATTACATTTTCGAAAAGAAACTCATCTCACACACACAACGCCCAAGGCTTTGGTCTAGTGGTATGTGAGTTGGCCACCAACCTAAAAGTTGTGGGTTCAAGTCTCGGTGAAGTCATTTGTGAGATACATTATGAGATAGGTGGTATAAGTGTGAAAAAATTGTCGTTCAAATAAATAAATAAATAAATAATCACACACACAACTTCTCTCAACTTCACAAAATATGGCTAATAATTCAAATGTAGTGAGGCGAACACTCATTAGACGACTACGAAATATGGTTGATAACTCAAATGAAGGGAAAAACAATGATAATAGTGGGGAAAAGGAAAGGGAAAGAAAAGTATTTTCTTCCAATATATTGGGTAATGACCCATCTTTTATATAATAAAAGAATTACATCATTTTAGAGTGTTTTTGCAAAACCCTTCTCATTGAAAAAAAAATTGGGCCAATAGGAGAGCTCGATTTTGACACGTGAGCGAAATCGAGCGACATGATTGGTTAATAAAAAGTCAAAATTAAATTGATTTTTGGTCAAACTTTAATAAATTTGGTGGAGAATTTGATTGAGAAAAAAACACATAAAAATATAGGTGTCAAATTTATGAAAATAAAAACTTAAAAAAAGAGGAGGTAATTAATAAAACATTAGTGGTTGAATTTTAAATATATTATATGGAGTTAAGTGTAAAATTAATCTCCATTTTTTTTATAACTTTAGATAATAAACAAATAACCCCTTACACTTTATACCTTCTACACTTTATAATATGAACTTTGTTTACAATTACATGAGTATTAGTATTGGTTTGAGACTTCCATCCATTAAACTTACAAAATTTTATAAATGTATGAATTATTTTTAATATACGTTAAATACTTTTAAAATAAATATTAGTTTTAAACTTTCATCTATTAAGATATCTTTTTACTATGTACGTTAAACATAAATAAGAACGCATGTTATGCTATTTAAAAGTTTAATCTATACGTACACGGGTTTGAACATTAAATACAGTTAAATTATTATTAACGATAATATAAATATGAAATGGTAAGTACGAGTTACTATGATATGAAAAAATATACGCGATTGTACTTATAACGGCTCATGTAATTATTGTTTAAAGTTTATATATGGATATCCGGAAAAACATTTTTAAAAAACTTTACGGAGTATATTTTAACTTCATCAACGCTCATTATGTGCTACTAAACTTGCACATTTTGTACAACATGATATCAATAGTTAAAGTTAAACAACAAATCAACCTCAATATTAACATCTATGTCAGCTAAACAAAGTTAAATCTTTGATCAAATAATTTTTTTACAAAATATTACTTGATATTAATATATAATGAAAAACTCATGCATACTTATTAGTTGTACTTATATCACAATTTTCACGGTTAAATTCTTATATGTCCATATAATAAACAAAAATTTTAAAACAAATTTGATTTATATGTAAAACCATGGGGAGGTGATTTGCACACTTCACAAAATAATTGGCACATTCAAATTTATTGTGTTTGGATATGTATACCCTCACAATTACCCTTACATTTTCTCTCATGTAAGGGTATCAATGTCCAAACACCACTAATTGCAGTGTGCCAATCATTTGGTGGAGTGTGCAAATCATCTTCTAAACACATGTGATAAAAAAATACTTTTGACCCAATAACATTATAAGGAGACACACTCAAAAATCTAATACAAGGTCGATGCCACTGTTATATTTACAATTTCTGCTAACTATTTTTCTTACTTTCGCGCATGTTGATGCTCGAACTTTTTAAAATATTCATAAGATTTTCTGTTTTTAAACGATAATAATATATAATTAAATTTTTCTCGAAAAACCCCGTACGTGCACAGATATTGTAACTAGTTACCCACTATTGGATAATGAGTTATTGCATTATACTTTACAAAGCTCATTTTTTCATTATCTTTCTCATTTCTCAACCCATACCCCCTTAACATGCATGCCCTTAAAAAAAAGTTGTGTATCTAATCCTTTTTTTTTTTTATCTTAATGCCGCCATTGTTTGACTTCAGTCCTATTTAGCCCGTCAATTTGATCACAGACAAGCAAATCATTAATGAGATAGATAAAATATAAAAAGTTGGGTTGTTGAGTTAAAACATGAAGGATATTTGGTAATTGAAGTGTAGCATACTTTGGTGACATGACCGTCAGGAAGGAGATGGTTCGTGTTTGCTTGTCCCATAAAGACTTGCCCACCGCCCCATGGCAAACCCGACATTTTTCTACAGACTTAATTGTTGTTGCTGGTTGACATTTTTTTTTCTTCATTGTGTTATGTTCTTTTTACATGTAAACATAATATTTTTATACTTTCCATGATATATATTTTAGAAATAACAAGGAGGAAGTACCTGCTGCGTTGCGGCGGGTATTTTTTTGATTGTTTTGTGATAATTTTTGTGCAAAGTTTGTTTTATATAATTTGTAGTTACGATTTGATGTATAATTGTGTTGTGGCAAACTTGTATGTGACTACACTAACGTAGTAAGACAAATAATTGTAATACATTTTTCATCGTAAAAAGACAGTTAATTGACAAATTTAACCTAGTAACATGTTATCATATAACCTGTTCATGTAAGTTGACATTTCAAATATGTACTTGTGTTACCTAAGAAACAAATATTAAAATGTGTCCAAAAATCAATCATGTTAGATGCATGAATCGGTCAACTTCACATGCTTACCAATTCTGTAGTCATGTAACGTAACTTGGACTACTTAATTTTGCTGCAACGCGGGCTAAGATAATGGGCCGCTAATTATACGAATATAATAACGTATTTTGAAATATTAAATTCGAAATGGTCGGCGAGTGTCCTCTCATATAGTATATATAGAGAATAACTTTGTTATATATTTAAAGAATATACTTTAGACATGCAATAATGATTGGGCAAATGGCACAAAAAGGTACCAAACTTAGGGTCCATTTCCAGTTAAGGTACTTTTTTATTTTTATTTTATTTATTTATTTTTTTTGCAGCGGATTTGGGTTGTTGGGTTCCTTTTTATGCAAGAAAAAAAGAATAGTACCTTAATTGAAAATGGACCATAAGTTTAGTACCTTTTTGTGTCATTTGCCCATAATGATTAGTCACAATTGAATATTCGAGTTTGTTGTGAAACAAATGAGATATTATCTCTTATTTTTCGCACATATGTTTAGATTTAATAAAATTATTTTTACCACAAAAACGAATCGTGATTATACATATTTTATATCTTTGTGACACTCAATTTGATTTTATACAACATGCACCACGCCACAACAATTCTCTCTACTGTATGTTTATGTCATAATTAAACATTACATGTTTTTGTTTTAAGTAATTAGAACTGTCAAATCTAGTTCACACTTCATGACTGTATATCGACAATAGAAACCCTTGGTGTGCGTCTTTAGGTGTCTGATACTTAATTGGCGAAGGAACAACACATTGGTCAAAACATCAATAACAGGATTCTCTGTATCCATGTAAACGAACTCAAGTTTTGCTTTAGCCGATACGCAGGGTCGCCCCGTAAATTTTGGTTGCCCTAGGCAGTAACGAAAAACTAAGACCTTCTGGTGTGCACAATTTAGATACATGAAAAATGGTTCATTAATAATGCAGAAAATATTATACTCCAAAAATACTTCTACATCGAGCATTCTATTATTGAATAGTGTTATTCTCCAAGCATTGCAATACACAAGTCGTTGATCGACTTCTTGGAACCAACTAATTTAAATATACAACCAAAATAATACAAAACAAATCTCATTGATGTAATAGGTTGCTGTCTTAAACCTGCTACCTGGGAACTAGAAGAAATTCAAAGAAAAAACTAAAGTCTAAAAGTTACCTCTCAATAGCGAAAGATTCATTGAATAGTTATATTCTTTCATTGAATATTCGTGTTTCTTTTTTCTCATATCAATGTGAATTTCATTAGTGCACTCAAATCAGGGCCTTCTATTGGGCTTTAAAAAAGCCTTCCATACGAGCTGATACACACATATGATGATGCCCTATGCGCCGGCCCAGCCCGCACTAGCCCAAATCCGGGCCTGCCAATACGTAACCTTA
The DNA here is from genome assembly GCA_014162995.1 of Artemisia annua. Lineage (NCBI taxonomy): Eukaryota > Viridiplantae > Streptophyta > Magnoliopsida > Asterales > Asteraceae > Artemisia > Artemisia annua. Next base: position 79,190 of record LBNU01028738.1, on the reverse strand, counting down.
AGGAAATGGTGGCTTTAAAATATACGAATAAACTAGATTCACTGCCCGTCCGATCAACGGTATATTTGTTATAAATCAACTACTATTATAAAAGTCTCCGTGAATAACTTAGGCATGTATGTATGCCACTTTCGTCAATGTTTATAATAAATTCATAGCTAGCTAGTGTTCCCTATATTACCTAAGTGTAAAACTTAAAGGTATAGTATTTGTAAGTAGTATAAATACCAATCAAAGCAATGAAAGAACTTGCACCAATTCACCTTTAACAGGTGATATTTCTTTCTTATCTTCTTCTAATATTTAATATGTCTATAAATGGTTCTTTAATAGTATTTAAGTTTCTTGGTTATAATGATAATCTTATGGTAAAACGGTAAAACTCGTTAATCATAACACGTTATCAGCACGAGCGTCCACATCATTATAATCAAGTAAGTTTTATAAAAACATTTCATAAATTTTTTTTTCTTATAATCAAGTAAGTTTTATAAGCATTTCATTTAGATCGCTTTCTTCTTCAAAATTTTTTTTATTTCAGTAACTTCACAAACCTAAATATTATTATTCGTAAAAAGTTATAAAGACAACCAATCAGCCCAAAATTGATTTTTACATATTTTTTTTACTAGTGGAACCAAAATATTGTACGAAGTTTATTTTAATGACTAATCTAGTTTTCTTTTCTAGTAGGCAGTCAACTTAATAAGCAAAAATAAAAAATACCTTTTATAATCCACGAAGTAATGAAAACTTGTATACTTCATAATAAACTTAATGAACTAATACAATCTTCTTGCCAACAACATAGAATGATAATTAGAAGCACAACTATCATAATCATTTATATGGACAAGTATTTGGACACATGAGGATTTTGGACTACTAACCATTTGTATCTTATTATTATGCTAACTTTATTATTGTTATCACTAATCTTTTATTTATGCAACTAACCTTTATTTATGCAACTAATTTTTATTTACGCAATTAACATTTACTTATTCAGTAACTAATCTTTATTTATGTCTTAACTGTTATTTATTTACATGCACTTATATTTATCTTCATATTTACTAATCTTAATATCTTATATTTATTGCAATGTGCTAAATGAGTTTATTTCTTAATTATTCTTCTTGCTGATTTTTATAAAAGATTTTATAAAATATATATATATATACACAACAGCTCTGTAACGGTTGTAAACAGAAACACCCAGCTTTACAACGTCTATATTTTTTGCTATAAATTCAGAGCTACCAATCCACAATTTTTCACAAAAATAAATCATCATCTTTCTTAAATCAAGTTTCGCTCAAAGAAGTTTTTTAAAGATGATTCACCCGCTTCTCATTGCTGTCGCCATTATGCTTATCTTACTTCTGATTCCGCTTTTTGAACTCCCACCTAATGAATTTGAATTTTTCTTAGTTATGTATTTGCTTGTGGCTCTACCACTTTATTGTATTGCGTTACTTATTGATATATATGGATTTTAATATTCACTCTCTTATTTGCTCAATTTGTGTTTAGCGACGAAAATGTCAAACATTGAAAAAATCAAATTTCCAGCTCTTGACATAACTGGAGCAAATTATATACAATGGACAACAAATGTTAAAAGGCATCTCAAATCAATGGGTGCTTTAGCAACATTACAAGAGGGCAACAAATGCTCAGAGGAAATCAAAGCGAAAGCTGATGTTTTCCTCCATCAACACATTGATGAAATGCTAGAATTCGAATATTCAAATAATGATGATCCAAGCATTTTATGGAAAGATTTACAAAGCAGATTTGATCATCAAAAGGAAGTTTTACTCCCTTCTGCTAGAGATGAATGGAACAATTTAAGGTTCCAAGACTTTAAAAAGGTTAATGAGTACACCTCTGCTTTGTTTAGAATATGCTCAACACTCAGATTTTGTGGGCAAATTGTTACTGAAGGAGATTTGTTGGAGAAAACTTTCTCCACATTTCATGCTTCAAACTTAAACTTGCAACAACAGTATCGATTGCAAAATTTTAAAAGATACTCTGATCTAAATGCAAATCTTCTTGTAGCAGAGAAAAACAATGAATTACTAATGAAAAATCATCAAACTCGTCCCACAGGATCATTAGCACTTCCAGAAGCAAATGCTGTTAACAAAAATGATACTAAAAACTCTGGAAGTAAAAGATGAAGAGGTAACCCTCGTGGACGTGGTCGTGGCCATAGCCATTATGATAAAAACGATGTTCATGGTCACAACCGTTTTTTCAATCGAAACAATACTTACCATCGAGGTGGTTATAATGGTCGTGGCCGTGGTCGTGGTCGTGGGGGTCAAAGAAACTACAATTACCATGCTCCACAAGTTAATAATCATGGTCAACAAAATAATGAAGTTGGTACCTCTCAAAACCATCGAGGAACCTGTTTCAGGTGTGGAAGTAAAAACCACTGGTCAAAAGCTTGTCGCACACCTTCACATCTATGTGAGCTCTACCAGTCATCTCTTAAAGGAAAAGAGAAAGAAGTAAACCATGTGGAACAGTTTGACAATGCAAATACTGAGCTGAATACCTCAGACTTTTTCAACGACATGGAAATGTGAAAGAAATGATGTTGGATCTTAATGAATATGTATAATAACTATGTATTTCCCTTCCGTAACTTTGTTTCACTATGTTTAATTAGCTTTTCATTTCATGTAAAATAAATCAATAAATGAATCTTTTTAATAACATCTTTTATAAGCACTTACTATTATTTTTATGTTCATATTAGAAGCTTAAAGATGAATCTCAATGGAGCACATCACCAAGCAAATGATGGAGACTTATGCATAGCGGATAGTGGTGCCACACACACTATCCTTAAGTCCAAGAAATATTTTCTGGATTAAAACTAACAAAGGGGACTATTGATACTATTTCAGGTCCTACAGACTTGATAGAAGGAGTGGGAAAAGCTAATTTAGTGTTACCAAATGGTACACAACTTTTGATAGAGAATGCTTTATTTTCCCCAAAATCCAAAAGAAACTTATTAAGTTTCAGAAATATATATCATAATGGATATGATACTCAGTCAAGGACTATTGGGAACAAAAAGTATTTGAATATCATAAATGAGAATCATGTATTGGAAAAACTGCGAATGCTCCATTCTTTTTTGCATTATACACATATTAATGTGCCACAAGCACATATGGCAACCAAGGAAAAACATTGTGATCCTGATATATTCAACTTATGGCATGACAGATTAGGCCACCCAGGATCCACAATGATGAAAAGGATAGTCGAAAACACACATGGACATTCATTGACAGATCAAAAGTTTCCTAAGTTCGATAAGTTACCTCTATGTACACCTTGCTCTCTTGGAAAACTAATTGCAAGACCTTCACCACTTAAAGTTGAAAATGAATCACCTGTGTTTCTTGAAAGAATTCAAGGTGATATATATGGCCCAATTCATCCGCCTTGCGGACCGTTTAGATACTTCATGGTCTTAATAGATGCATCCAGCAAATGGTCTCATGTATCCTTATTATCAACTCGTAATGTGGCCTTTGCAAGATTCCTTGCTCAAATCATTAAGTTGAGAGCACATTTTCCAGATTACACTATTAAACGTGTAAGGCTTGATAATGCTGGTGAGTTTACGTCTCAAGCATTTAATGACTATTGTATGTCAGTATGGATTGTCGTTGAACATTCAGTCTCTCATGTACACACGCAAAATGGTTTAGCAGAATCATTGATTAAGCGTCTACAGCTAATAGCTAGACCGTTGATCATGAGAACAAAACTCCCTGTATCTGTATGGGGTCATGCGATCTTGCATGCTGCGTCTTTAATACACATGAGACCAAGTGCAAACCATGTGTACTCCCCTATGCAACTTGCTTTTGGCCAAGAGCCAAACATATCCCACCTTAGAATTTTTGGATGTGCAGTATATGTTCCTATTGCACCACCACAACGGACAAAGATGGGTCCTCAAAGAAGGTTAGGGATATATGTTGGATATGAAACGAGTTCTATCATAAGGTATCTTGAACCCTTAACGGGTGATGTATTCACAGCACGTTTTGCTGATTGCCATTTTCATGAGGCAATTTTCCCTCTACTCGGAGGAGAAAAGAAAAACCATGAGAAAGATGTATCATGGAGTGAACCTTCATTGATGTATCTTGATCCTCGCACAAAACAATGTGAGACTGAGGTTCAAAAGATAATGCATATGCAAGATATTGCAAATCAGTTACCTGATGCATTCACAGATACAAAAAGAGTGACTAAGTCACATATACCAGCTGCTAATGCCCCGGCTCGAGTTGAAATACCAAATAAGCAAGCTGATGGTAACATCGCTCAAGAATCTCAAAAACGTTTGAAGCGTGGAAGGTCAATTGGTTCAAAAGATAAAAATCCTCGTAAAAGAAAAGAAATTGTCCATGAGGAAAGTGTTCTCAATGAAACACAAAATATCAAAACCTCACCCGTGGAAGAAATGAGTGATATCAATAAAGAAATGTCAATTAATTATAGCCACACACATATCTTATGGGACCGAAATGAAATAGGAGATATTGATGAGATATTTTCTTATTCTGTAGCGAGTGATATTATGAGCGGAGATGATGATCCCGAACCAAAGTCTGTAATTGATTGTCAAAGTCGACATGATTGGAATAAATGGAAAGACGCTATGCAAGTTGAATTAAATTCACTGAATAAACGAAAGGTTTTTGGGCCTATTGTTCCCACACCTAAAGATATGAAACCTGTAGGATACAGGTGGATTTTTGTGCGGAAAAGAAATGAGAAAAATAAAGTTACGAGATATAAAGCTCGCCTTGTAGCTCAAGGTTTTTCTCAAAGGCCAGGAATTGACTATGAAGAAACATATTCTCCTGTTATGGATGCAATTACCTTCAGATATTTAATCAGCTTAGCAGTCTCTAGAAATTTAGAGATGCGTCTTATGGATGTTGTTACAGCTTACTTGTATGGATCACTTGATAGTGACATCTATATGAAAATTCCAGAAGGGTTTAACATTCCTGAAGCATTAAGTTCACAACCCAAAGAAATGTGTTCCATAAAATTATATAGATCTTTATATGGGTTGAAACAATCTGGAAGAATGTGGTACAATCGTTTGAGCGATTATTTGATAAGCAAAGGCTATACAAATAATCTTATTTGTCCATGCTTCTTTATTAAGAAGACAACTTCAGGATTTGTGATCATAGCTGTATACGTTGACGATTTAAATATAATTGGAACAAATAAAGAGATCCAAGATGTTATTGTTCTATTAAAGAAAGAATTTGAAATGAAGGATCTTAGAAAAACAAAATTTTGTCTTGGTTTGCAAATTGAGCACATGCCTAATGGCATTCTTGTGCATCAATCGAATTATACTGAGAAGGTACTAAGACGTTTCAATATGGACAAAGCAAAATCTTTAAGCACACCAATGGTTGGTAGATCATTAAATGTTGACAATGATCCGTTTCACCCATGCGAAGAAGATGAAGATGTCCTTGGGCCAGAAGTACCGTACCTCAGTGCAATTGGAGCTTTTATGTACCTAACAAATTGTACCAGACCTGATATTTCTTTTGCACTTAATTTGTTAGCAAGATTCAGTTCTTCTCCCATAAAAAGGCATTGGAATGGAATCAAGCACATATTCCGATACCTTCGAGGAACAACTGATTTGGGTTTATTTTATTCTAACAATTCAAAACAAGGATTGGTTGGATATGCAGATGCAGGTTATTTGTCTGATCCACACAAAGCAAGATCTCAAACTGGTTACGTGTTCTTGAATGGAGGCACTGCTATTTCATGGCGTTCTCAAAAGCAAACACTTGTAGCAACATCATCGAATCATGCTGAAGTTATCGCACTACATGAAGCTAGCAGAGAGTGTGTATGGTTGTGATCAATGACACAACTCATTACGACTTCTTGTGGGCTATCTCAAGAGAAAAGCCCAACTCTCATATACGAAGATAATGCATCTTGTGTCGCACAAATGAAAGAAGGGTATATCAAAAGTGACATAACGAAACATATACCTCCAAGATACTTCGCATACACTCAAGACCTTATAAAGGATAACCAAATTGAAATGAAGTATGTCCAATCAAGCAAGAATTCAGCAGATCTTTTCACCAAGGCACTCCCAACTTCGGTTTTCAGAAAACATGTCCATGCAATTGGAATGCGACATGTACAGAAGATGTAACACTCTATGGATGTCTATATCAGGGGGAGTCTATTATACACTGCACTCTTTTTCCCTTAGCTAAAGTTTTTTCCCACTGGGTTTTTCTTTAACAAGGTTTTTAATGAGGCAGTACTTCAAAGTTGACTCACGTTGAAAAAGTGGCATCCAAGGGGGAGTGTTATAAATCAACTACTATTATAAAAGTCTCCGTGAATAACTTAGGCATGTATGTATGCCACTTTCGTCAATGTTTGTAATAAATTCATAGCTAGCTAGTGTTCCCTATATTACCTAAGTGTAAAACTTAAATGTATAGTATTTGTAAGTAGTATAAATACCAATCAAAGCAATGAAAGAACTTGCACCAATTCACCTTTAACATGTGATATTTCTTTCTTATCTTCTTCTAATATTTAATATGTCTATAAATGGTTCTTTAATAGTATTTAAGTTTCTTGGTTATAATGATAATCTTATGGTAAAACCCGTTAATCATAACAATATTAAAATTTTATATCATACTAATTTTAACTTAGAAAATTTTGAATACATACAACATTACACAGTAATTATAAATTTTAATTACACGTTCTAAAGACATGTGAGCGAGAACCAATAAAATAAATTATACTTAATGGAAAGCAATGTGTAATAGATAGTAATTTTAAAATTTATTTAACTATTAAATAAGCAATTAGCCAGTTTAACTACCGAGCGAAAGACATTATTAAAAGCACTGTTTACCAACAACAAAATTTCCCCATGAACCTTTATACACCAATAATTTAATTAGCAATGCACTAATATAAATTACATACTTTTAGCTTACCGCGTTCAACAATGCACTAATATAAATTACGTACTTTTAGCTTACCAGCGAACGTGAACTTGTAAATCTTCAAGCAACACAACAAACCCCATATCAATAGTGTAAGGGTGAGCAATCCCAACCGAATCCCGATATCCCCAAAAAACCGACCGAAAACGAGCGTCCTGAAACTGAACCGACCACACTAGGGTCGGGACTCGGTTTTGGTTTTTTAGACATTCGAGACTCGGGACAATCGGTTTCGGGTCGGGACGGGCCAAAAACCGAAAAAATACAAACAAAACCGACTGGTTTCGGGATTCGGAATTCGGTTTTGGTTTTCGGTTCGGGATTCGGTTTTGGTTTTCAAGACATTCGGTTTCGGGATCAATTGATTTCGGGTCGAGACGGGCCCGATGCTCACCCTACAATAGTGTAATGAGTAGATATTCCGCACTGATGATAAACCAACTCCGATAGTTGTTAGGCTTAGATTATCTTTACGTCAGTAACAAGTAGATGATCAAATCAACAAAACAAACACACAATGAGTGTGTTTGTAAGTTATGCCGACGAGAGGAACAAAAGGGGGGGGGGGGCGGATTTTAGGATTTGCAATTATCAACTAAATCTAATTCTTAATCAGATTTATATTTATAACATTCATATTCCTTGTCAAATAAGGAAACAATTATCTAAGGAATTAAATATCTTTTTAATGATATTTATCTTAATTTAAGATAACTTATCTTTCAAGCAAAGTCAAAACCAAACACCCTATTTTATGCGTATCGGCTTATCGTGGGGCTCACTAAGGCATCTTGGGCCTTTGGTCCAATCCAATTCAATTAAGTTTACTAATTATCTTAATCAAGACTAATTGTTAATTAAGCCCATCTAGTAAATAGTCATTTAGCAATTAGTCCATTTAACCCTCTTTTATAAAAATCTACAATACATATATACAATATACATATTAATCAATAGTCTCATGTTATTATGTGTAACCATATTGTCTCGTCAATATCGCTAATAAAAGTTTATGTTATACTATGCACATATAAACTTGTGCACGGTAGTAACATTATCATAAACTTATATAGAGAATGATTATCGCCCAATAACAATTTCACCGCCACACGATAACTACAAGTGTTTGTTTGTTAGGATTGAAAGTGGCGATCTTACTTTTGTAATAAACTTATATAAAGTGTAATAGCTAGTAACTATTACTAGCCCAAAGAATACGGCCCATTGTGGCCCAAATGACATGAATTGTAACTATATGAACCCTCTCCATGTGTGGAGAGGGCGTGGAAGTGTGGAACTTATGCCTAAGCTAATATCACACACTTTTGGTTCCACATTCTCTCTAGATTTCATGTACATGATATCTTTTGTGTGCATGACTCTTGATACTAAGGGTTCCTACAATTGATNCTTAAGTGTAAAACTTAAATGTATAGTATTTGTAAGTAGTATAAATACCAATCAAAGCAATGAAAGAACTTGCACCAATTCACCTTTAACAGGTGATATTTCTTTCTTATCTTCTTCTAATATTTAATATGTCTATAAATGGTTCTTTAATAGTATTTAAGTTTCGTGGTTATAATGATAATCTTATGGTAAAACCCGTTAATCATAACAATATTAAAATTTTATATCATACTAATTTTAACTTAGAAAATTTTGAATACATACAACATTACACAGTAATTATAAATTTTAATTACACGTTCTAAAGACATGTGAGCGAGAACCAATAAAATAAATTATACTTAATGGAAAGCAATGTGTAATAGATAGTAATTTTAAAATTTATTTAACTATTAAATAAGCAATTAGCCAGATTAACTACCGAGCGAAAGACATTATTAAAAGCACTGTTTACCAACAACAAAATTTCCCCATGAACCTTTATACACCAATAATTTAATTAACAATGCACTAATATAAATTACATACTTTTAGCTTACCAGCGAACGCGAACTTGTAAATCTTCAAGCAACACAACAAACCCCATATCAATAGTGTAAGGGTGAGCAATCCCAACCGAATCCCGATATCCCCAAAAAACCGACCGAAAACGAGCGTCCTGAAACCGAACCGACCACACTAGGGTCGGGACTCGGTTTTGGTTTTTTAGACATTCGAGACTCGGGACAATCGGTTTCGGATCGGGACGGGCCAAAAACTGAAAAGTTACAAACAAAACCGACTGGTTTCGGGATTCGGAATTCGGTTTTGGTTTTCGGTTCGGGATTCGGTTTCGGGATCAATTGATTTCGGGTCGGGACGGGCCCGATGCTCACCCTACAATAGTGTAATGAGTAGATATTCCGCACTGATGATAAACCAACTCCGATAGTTGTTAGGCTTAGATTATCTTTACGTCAGTAACAAGTAGATGATCAAATCAACAAAACAAACACACAATGAGTGTGTTTGTAAGTTATGCCGACGAGAGGAACAAAAGGGGGGGGGGGAGCGGATTTTAGGATTTGCAATTATCAACTAAATCTAATTCTTAATCAGATTTATATTTATAACATTCATATTCCTTGTCAAATAAGGAAACAATTATCTAAGGAATTAAATATCTTTTTAATGATATTTATCTTAATTTAAGATAATTTATCTTTCAAGCAAAGTCAAAACCAAACACCCCATTTTATGCGTATCGGCTTATCGTGGGGCTCACTAGGGCATCTTGGGCCTTTGGTCCAATCCAATTCAATTAAGTTTACTAATTATCTTAATCAAGACTAATTGTTAATTAAGCCCATCTAGTAAATAGTCATTTAGCAATTAGTCCATTTAACCCTCTTTTATAAAAATCTACAATACATATATACAATATACATATTAATCAATAGTCTCGTGTTATTATGTGTAACCATATTGTCTCGTCAATATCGCTAATAAAAGTTTATGTTATACTATGCACATATAAACTTGTGCACGGTAGTAACATTATCATAAACTTATATAGAGAATGATTATCGCCCAATAACAATTTCACCGCCACACGATAACTACAAGTGTTTGTTTGTTAGGATTGAAAGTGGCGATCTTACTTTTGTAATAAACTTATATAAAGTGTAATAGCTAGTAACTATTACTAGCCCAAAGAATACGGCCCATCGTGGCCCAAATGACATGAATTGTAACTATATGAACCCTCTCCATGTGTGGAGAGGGCGTGGAAGTGTGGAACTTATGCCTAAGCTAATATCACACACTTTTGGTTCCACATTCTCTCTAGATTTCATGTACATGATATCTTTTGTGTGCATGACTCTTGATACTAAGGGTTCCTACAATTGATATGAAAGCTTGTACATGATGATGGATTGATATTGGTGTCGAAAAATCTAAAAAGTTCCTGTTTTTTGTTAAACGGTAACTTTTATATTACAACCAAGAACTTTATTATGCAAAAAGTTAAAATTTTCAATCAAAAACTTAGAGTTTTCATTTTTCTTAGTTCTTAGGTCTAATACATAAATTCTAACGAAACAAATAAGGCTTGAAAACACAAAAAAAGCTATTTTTTTTTTAGATTTTTTGTCGAAAAGCACACTTTTGTTACTTTCTGTTGGGTCCGACTACGCACACGCGTTCATGCAAACCATGAAGGATGTGAACACTTTTGTTATTTTTTGTTGTAACAGAGTTAGAACTTCCTGAATGAGAGACTGAGCCAGTGGACAAGTGTTTTATTTGGTCCTCAAGACTCTGAACCTTGTTTATCAAGGTTAATAGAGTCTTTTCGGGAATGGATACAACCTTTTCAGGGTCAAGAACTGGTCTCTTTGAGATTGAATCTTTTGAAGCTCTCTTGTTCTTGGGTTTAGAACGAGCTTTCTTTATCTTAGGTACCTCTGAGGTATTTACAGATCTTTATCATTATCAGAGACTATGGTTGAGCCTTTGGGTTTAGCTCTTTTGAGGTCTGATAAAGATGGTAATGGTTTAGCCCTTTCTGATTTATAGTCAGAGGGTTCATCTTTTTGATGGTTAGAGCTGAACCTTTGCCAGTTTTAGAATTTGGCAATTTACCAGAAATTTTCTTTCCCTCAACTGAATTAGGGGACTTTTTGATATTTGATGAATACGAGGGCTTGACAATTTAGTTTCTTAGAGGACATCTTCTCTTTTCTGAGAAGAGTTTCCTAACCTAGGTTTTCCTCTAACAGGCACTTGGTTATCAATAAACTTACTCAAGTTTTTCGTACAAGAATTCCACTTGTTAGTGAGTTCTTCTAACCCCAAAACTTTGTTTCTAAGTTTTTGATTGGTCTGAGTAAGTTTATCATTTGATAGTTATAGTGATTTTTTATGCTGGTTAGGTCAAGTAGTTCATGTTTGCATATATTAAAATCATTTAAAAAAAGTGGAAAATTTGTTAAGCAATTTTGATCGTTGTTCTTCCACAAATTGGAGATCTATGATAGTGTAATCCAAAACATGTTTTCTATCAGGTGTATCATCCATTTCAAGTAGTGTATGTGTAGGATACTAAATAACATATATGGTTCTTTGTGGTATGGATCGAATTAAAGAAGAAGAAGATAAGAAGAAGAGAAGAGAAGAAAGTTTAGAGAGAGAAAGAGAGAGAGAATGGGAACCTTAGAGAGAGAAACCAAAAAAAAGAAAATAGATTATGAGAAGGTCCAGCCCTCTCCAAGGATGGAGAGGGCTATTTATATGTACATGGTGTTGCTTGCCTCTACTAGGCTGTGGATCGGGCTGACAGTGGGTAAAGACCCGACCCGACTCCACAAATACTAACTAATACTAATCTACGTATTAACTACTATTATAAATACTACAAGCTACACAATGCTTAATAGTACTTGGGGTGACCGAATCTTTTATAAGAAAAATCGTATTCCTAACAATCTCCCCCTAAGGGAGGTCACCCCAGAAATTAAATCTTGAATTCTTACATTGAGATCTTTGTAGATATTTTTGTAGCTCGCAGTTGTTGATTCTTCATTGATAAGAACTTTGTGCTTTCAACAGCGGACTCAAGATGACTTGCTTGATGTGTAGAATGATCTTTGGCATTGCTTGTTGTTCATCATCCAAGTAAGTAGCTTCGAGTCATCTTTGAGTGGAAGTGTCTCTTTGTGATGTTGTAATAGTCTTTGTGTTGTTATGCTCACACTTTTCTGGATCATGATCTTATGCATCAGAGTTGTGGAAGCATAGTCAAAGCCCATTCCATGATCATGATTTCTTTAGATTAGATGTTGAAGTGTGAGCATGAGGTGATGAATCGGCATCTTTTCAGCAATCAGCATCAATCGTCAACCTCTTAGTCTCTGGTGGGAATACGCCCTTCCAACATGCTCATACATCTTTGATGAGAGAATTTCCATGGTTGAATAGTTCTGACGGCTCCTTTTAGATGTTGGTATGAGCATGTGGAACTGGAGTGATGGTGGTGAAAATGATAAGTTTGGTATGTTGAGCTGCATAAAACTTGGTTAGTAATAAACATACCAGCACTTACAAGTTCGGACTTCGAGATCATCAANGATTCTTCATTGATAAGAACTTTGTGCTTTCAACAGCGGACTCAAGATGACTTGCTTGATGTGTAGAATGATCTTTGGCATTGCTTGTTGTTCATCATCCAAGTAAGTAGCTTCGAGTCATCTTTGAGTGGAAGTGTCTCTTTGTGATGTTGTAATAGTCTTTGTGTTGTTATGCTCACACTTTTCTGGATCATGATCTTCTGCATCAGAGTTGTGGAAGCATAGTCAAAGCCCATTCCATGATCATGATTTCTTTAGATTAGATGTTGAAGTGTGAGCATGAGGTGATGAATCGGCATCTTTTCAGCAATCAGCATCAATAGTCAACCTCTTAGTCTTTGGTGGGAATACGCCCTTCCAACATGCTCATACATCTTTGATGAGAGAATTTCCATGATTGAATAGTTCTGACGGCTCCTTTTAGATGTTGGTATGAGCATGTGGAACTGGAGTGATGGTGGTGAAAATGATAAGTTTGGTATGTTGAGCTGCATAAAACTTGGTTAGTAATAAACATACCAGCACTTACAAGTTCGGACTTCGAGATCATCAACAGCATAGTGTGAAGACTTTCTCTAATCCTTACTAAGGCCGTTCCTAATCGGATGCCCCTGAAAGGGCTTTCACTGACATACCGAAGTACACCAGCGATTAGGTGAGTCGCTGGAGATCACNTGAATAGTTCTGACGGCTCCTTTTAGATGTTGGTATGAGCATGTGGAACTGGAGTGATGGTGGTGAAAATGATAAGTTTGGTATGTTGAGCTGCATAAAACTTGGTTAGTAATAAACATACCAGCACTTACAAGTTCGGACTTCGAGATCATCAACAGCATAGTGTGAAGACTTTCTCTAATCCTTACTAAGGCCGTTCCTAATCGGATGCCCCTGAAAGGGCTTTCACTGACATACCGAAGTACACCAGCGATTAGGTGAGTCGCTGGAGATCACCCCACGACTGTAGACCATTTGAAACACCACCGTACACACTAAGCGTAATTTACGAGAGATTACCGAAGTGACCTGCTGTCATGGCTGTTTGATGTTGACCCTGGCAGGAGTTTCCACTCAATCACTGGGAAATACATATGTATATTCCCTCATAAGTGTTCTTGGCAGATTGCTAAGATCTGCGTAGGACTCAAAATATTACAGCTGGTGTCCTTAATGTTGAACAACCAGTGTAGAGGTATCAAGTGTTCCTATGAGATCCTTTTGATGCATCTCTTGGCTCTAGACTCGATAAGTGCAATTTGGTTATCCTATGCGGAGACTAGGGATTGGTCTCCTGTTTCAATATCAACTAGCTCTAAGAGACAAGTCGATAGATTACACTGGTTCCTCGTGAGAATGAAACAAGCTCTTTTAAGAGAACTTGAGTGGCTAGAAGGTTTAGTGCAGTGCGTCACTGGGTCCATGACGTCTTATCTTCAATACCGATGTTACCTTAGTAACAATTAGTAGCATATGAGGTGAACCCGGTTTCTGCCCTAAGGTTGAATAATTGGAGGGCTATTTCTTCTCACCCTTTCTCATTTCATTTCTTTTTAATTCTTCAACCCCTTCAGTGCTTACCGAGACTTCATTACTAGAGCCTTGTTGGGTTTTTCCAGTCCTAGCTCAATCCTCAGTCTGCACTCTTCCCTTTCTCACTTT
>LBNU01028738.1:52840-64859 GCA_014162995.1 Artemisia annua | reverse complement strand
TTGAAATTATTACCCGGCCAGGACTAGTCCTTTCGATTCACGACATTTCATGTTTCGTCAATTCATGAGTCAAATCTGAGTCATAATCAATTCACGGTTTCTACTTGTTATTGTAAAAACACGCGAAAGACTCTTAGCCACTTGCTCCCCCTCAATATGTGCACATTGATTGATTTAATTTGAAAGTTTTCAAAACTTTAGCACATACGGGAGAGCGTACATTTGAGATCATTTATTCACCATTTATTCACTTGCTCCCCCTCAATATGTGCTTTGATTAAAATTCAAAGACTTCAAAAATTTTAGCACATACGGGAGAGCATACCTTTGATTCCAAAAACATCACATTTTAAATCAGATTTCATATTTAAATCACATTCTCTCCCCCGATCAAAAAATTTCAAATCTTTTGAGATTTTGTGATCCCAATTGATTTAAATGATTTTAGAGGAAAATGGGAGAAAATGTGGTAAAATATTAACATGTACTGATTTTAGACACTTTTTCACTGCTGCTGGTGCACAAAGTTTTTAAAGGTGCCGAAATTTTGAGCAAATACGCTCCCCCTCAATTAATGACCCGATTTCAATTTAACGTGTTGTGGTCATTAAGTTGAGCGGCAAGGTATTTGTGAAAAATTTAAGTCCAATAGCCACCTTGTAAACCACAAAAACTCTCTTGAAGAATCATAAAGAGAGAGATTTTGGGATGAAAGAAGACTTCTCTACTTTTTCTAGAAGTGATGCACTGAAACGTACATCATTTCGGAGGTGCACGGATGTAAAGTAATCCATGCCCGAGTGACGTTCACCCGTTGTTAGGAACAACCGTCTTTTAGGCGACGTGTTTTCCTCATTTTGAAACATGGGTTGCTATCTGAAGTAATAGCAAACTTTAGTTTTACGAACGGGTTACAGTCTGAAATAACTGCAAGCCATTTAGGCATGTTTTGAAAAACTTTTTGAACTTATGTTCGAACTTCATTTAAAGACCCGTGTCTATTTTTCTGATTTAGGCATTATTGAATGACATTTCTAGGACCGTAAATGTTATCGATGCCAGAAGANTTTTATATTCTACTATTTACAATTTTTGAAAACCAAAATATGTACAGAATGGAGTGCACACTTGGTTTTAAAGAATGGTTTAGCGATGCACTTTCCTGACATTTAATTCCAACGAGGACTGAAAACCGGTGTTTCATTTTGAAGTAACACTCGTGGAATCTATGGAGATTTAAAACTCTTTTTCCGTTGAAAAATTGATTGAGAAACCCGGAGTTTCTCTCGGAGTTTTAAAATCTGAAGAAGAAGATTTTCTTTTAAAGTTGAACCACATGGGTTCTTTTTGAAGATTTGTTTTTGTGATAAATGGAAATCTTCCGGCATTTGAGATTGCGAAAGCAAAGTCATTCTTATAATGCATCAATAGCATTTCAGATTTTGAAAGTTTGAAAGAATTTGAACGACTTCGCTTTGGTCTCCACAATTGCTTTACCGGAGTAAAACGACTGTGTAGAGTTTGAGAAACATGTTTCACATCATTTAAATCCTGTTTCAAGTATGGCCTATTGACACATTTAATTCTCCTCAAAGTATGTTTCATGATAACCATTTTGATAATAGTTGAAATTTTGACGAAACATATCTTGACTTTAAATGACATGTATATGCACACAAGAAAAATACATCATGTACAAACAAGCATACATATNAAGATTTCCTTTTAAAGTTGAACCACATGGGTTATTTTTGAAGATTTGTTTTTTGAAATAAATGGAAATCTTCCGGCATTTGAGATTGCGAAAGCAAAGTCATTCTTATAATGCATCAATAGCATTTCAGATTTTGAAAGTTTGAAAGAATTTGAACGACTTCGCTTTGGTCTCCACAATTGCTTTACCGGAGTAAAACGACTGTGTAGAGTTTGAGAAACATGTTTCACATCATTTAAATCCTGTTTCAAGTATGGCCTATTTACACATTTAATTCTCCTCAAAGTATGTTTCATGATAACCATTTTGATAATAGTTGAAATTTTGACGAAACATATGTTGACTTTAAATGACATGTATATGCACACAAGAAAAATACATCATGTACAAACAAGCATACATATGAATCAACACCTCATTCTAAATAAACCAAAGTACACAGAGTTCACAAATAAACACACAAGATCACAGATTAATTCATTCTTTCACTCAGAATTTTCCGACTCTTATCATGGTTACGGATTATGATTTTGGGACTTTGCATGCAAGAAAACATCATAATGCATGGATATTGTTCAGCAAAACGACCTAGTAATAGCAGCAAAGAACATCGACATTTTAAGCCCTAAATCTCATGATTTCAACCTATGTTGTTTCTAATCAAGCAGGCACTTAAACAAGCATTCATTAGTGTTCTCTAAGGCAATATGAACTAATTAATTAGATTAAAACACATCAAAGAGAGATGCTCCAATCGATAATTACATAAACCTTAGTCTCTAATTATGCCTTTTTGACCGTTGAACTCATTTAAAGCATTTTTGTAACAATTAGTCCACAACCAATTAAAAACCCATAAACGTGGAAAATAATCGAGGATAAAAAATCATTAGTCTGTATTGTTGAGGTTTTTCATGAAGAATTATGATAAGGTGTGCCAACTTCATGATTGTTGTGAAAGTTTTATCCCCTTCAAAACATGTTCCATTTTGACGGTGCAGAGCAATATTAGTTTTACATGGAGGAACATAGTTTCGAAGATAAGAAGTTTGCACACGGAGAAAGAAGATTCTTTTTGTATTTTTGAAAAATTAGTTATCTGTTTTACTTTATTTTTGTATTTTCTTTTAGTTTTCTAATATATATACAAGGATACTAATTAGTTTAAGAAGATGTTGGCATGAGTACCGAAATGAGAGTATTGTTCAGCTCGTTGTAGAAGTCTGTAGTCAACATCTCTTAAACTTTCACCACCAAAGCTTTCGAGGCTCACGAATTATAGTCTGAACTTGTGGTTGCCATGATGTAATCTTAAACGGGATTTTACAACTCTTGTGACTTAAACCGAGAGATCGATTCTCTCTCGGGATTTTACTAAAGTCAACAAAAGAAACCGAAAGATGTAGTATGCGAGTTAGACTTAGAGTGAGATCTTGGATAAGTCACAATTAGCACTAGGTGTCAAGTCGCGACAAGTCAAGTTACAATAGATCCGATCGTAATAAGTCAAGTCGTAAAGATTAACTCACAACGTCAAATTTCAATCAGACTAATCGAAACGACTTAAGTCACAACAATTCACCAAATACTAATAGTTAACAAATCACTAGAATCTCACATCTGAGTTAATCGCTAGACACCACCAAATCACTGAATTATAACCTCCTCAATGCAAAACTTTGGTAGCTTCCCCTTAAGCCGACAATCATCTTCATGAGATCACTTCTCCCACGTAGTAGAAGTGATGCAAACAGCCTCATTGTATGAAGCTCAAAAACCCAAAGAAACCGATAACGCCGAAGTAACAAGGTGAACCACTGATCATCTCTGCGGTTATCAATCCCGGAATAAATGATTAAGCCCGATCACATGACCTTGTTGTGCGTCCCCGATGTACACATTTCTCTGTGGTTTTGAGCAATTGTCTATTCAGTGGAACAAGATATCAACATCTTCATTTCATCGCACGCTTTCCAGTTATCTTATGTATAACAACTTAATCCATATTGTACACATGTTCCCAACAAAAGTCGAAATGATGACACCAAGGTAACAGGTCGAAGCACTGACCATCTCTGCGGTTATCAACACCGGAATAGATGATTAAGTCCGATCACGTGAACCTGTTGTGCGTCCCTGATGTACACATTTTTTCCCCCTTAATGGTTCCGATCACTCAGAAACAGCATAATATTGTGTACATGAAGCATTAACCAGAAGTAGTTTACCATAAACCATATCAGATCGTATGAAGATGTCGATAAGCAATATCATCTCACACTCCAAATGTCTCTCATATTTTCTTCCTACTGAAAGCTGAAGTAGTACATACCAAAAGTATCGAGAGACCACATCCCCCACGTAGTTGGAATAGTACACCGAACGCCATGAGTTAAGACACTGATTGTCTCTACGGTTATGACATTAGTCTTCCCGGCATAACTTCAATTAAGACGAAGTATTAAGTTCATCATGTGTACTCTTTATGCATTCAGATGTATGTCTCCTTTCCCCCTTGCTAGTTTTGATACCTCAGAATCAGCAACACATTTTTTGCACATCTACTTGAAATTTTGTGAGAAGAACAACATTTGCTTAGATGTATCCTGTGAGAATCAACTACTACAGAAACACTCTCTGACTATCATTATCAACCCTTATATTCAGTCGGCTATTGCTATGACCACTTTGTGAATTAAACCCGATACACCCAACTTGAAAATGAATTAGAATTCCTCGTTCTTGTGACTTAAGCTTGCACTAATGTACGACAAAGAGCGGTGTAGAGAGTTCATGCAACATCGAATCCCTAAGTACTTTATACTCTTCAACCAGCCAACCATCAAGTATAAGACGTACACCACCCCTTGATTACCGACAACTTAGTGTGAGTTGTGACACTCTTTAGAGTGATAGTTATTTTGTGGTAACATAAGTGAAGAATTACCCAAATAACTAGATATCCAAGTCTTTGTCATTGCAAGAGTTAAGAGCTCGAACAAGGATCATGAAGATACTAAGTACACTCACCCGTGAAATTTCACTTCACTTTCAAATAAATAATACCAAATAAACTCTGTGATCACTTGACATTCCATTTCCAAAGTCTTAGCCGACATTTTCCTTTATATTCTTGTGGTTGATTTACAGAGTGCACATTAGAAGGAACAACAATCCGTGATGAAAGAGATTCACGTCCATGTCGGTGACTTGTTCATTTGCTTCTTCATTCTCAATGAATTTTCGTATGTCAACCAACCTTTTTGTGTGCAGCATCATTATTCAAGTAACGGATCATTATTCAAGTGTGCATCTTTGATATCATGAGAGTCGCATAACCATTCTTCAACATCCATCAACATGTAGCATATTCATACTTCTCCCCCTCAAAAATTGCATACAAGGTTTGCCATTTTTGATTAAGTAGCAAGTGAATACGAATTTGATCAAAGATGAGTAGATCCACTTGATGAATGAACGACCATGGAGAAAGCATGAAGCATTTAGTTGAGAATGGTCAAAAACAAGAAGATTTCTCTTCTTCCGAAGATAAGGCGCACTGAATCATACACCTTTCTTTCCTTTGATGAATGGGGCCTGAAGTGAAGTCGACAGACGCCATAATGTAGACATTGAGGACCGAGGCTTGAACTGAGGTGTTCAAACGTCATAGTTGTTGAAGAGCGAGGCCTGAATTGATGTGAACAGGCATCATTGTACACATACATCAACATTGACATTCCAGAACTCCTGAAGCCGGAGATATGATTGCTTTAGGCCTCCAGACTTTAAATCTTCTCATGTAGTGAACGATTGATGTACCTGCAACTGGGTAAGGACTACCTGCACTAACATCACAAACTTGATTGCACATATATGGGTTAGTGACAACAGTATCCAAACCCTTGGGGGTTTCACGGTCAACCATGGCATTGCCATCAGTAAGAACCTTTCCGGTAGGTATCCACTTAAGCCCAATGCACTTAAAAATTCTACTAGTTGGAATCCACTTATGGCAAGGTCTAGGATTACTNTTAGGCCTCCAGACTTTAAATTTTCTCATGTAGTGAACGATTGATGTACCTGCAACTGGGTAAGGACTACCTGCACTAACATCACAAACTTGATTGCACATATATGGGTTAGTGACAACAGTATCCAAACCCTTGGGGGTTTCACGGTCAACCATGGCATTGCCATCAGTAAGAACCTTTCCGGTAGGTATCCACTTAAGCCCAATGCACTTAAAAATTCTACTAGTTGGAATCCACTTATGGCAAGGTCTAGGATTACTAAGCTTCTTATGCATAGTAGAAGGCTTATCGATATTCCTAATCTCCAAAGATTTAGCAGTTTGTATCCACCTAGGAGAAATTTTAGGTTTGTTTTGCTTCTTATGCATTGTGAATGACTTATTGTAGTTCCTAGACTTAACAGGTTGAACCTTAGCAGTGTTCCTCAATAAATTAGGAGGCATCCTACAAGGTTGTGAGCCTAAGATACCATCCTTTTGAAGTAGTGCCCTTTTCCTAGCCTTTTCTAGATCATAGTTCTTGTCCAAGTCATTTATATTATAAGAATTTTGAATCTTGATGCTTGGTCTTGACACTGTTTTCGAACTAATCCTAGAGGAGCTGGGAGCAGAATTAGCTACATGTTGAGGTTTAACAGAACTAGAAGCATTAATCTTAGGCAAATAATGTGGAGTGACTGGTTTTGTCAAAACTCGTTCCGCATCAACTTGGGAGGCAAACCGAGTTTTTGAAAGTTTTGGTCGTTCAGATCTAAACGCAGTCGGTTGTCTAACAACTGATTGATTTCTATTTGATGGTAAAACCGGTTTCCCCAAGATTGATGGTTTTGCAAACTTAGTGTTCACACTATTCCCTGTTGCTTTTCTTAGCTCATTTTTTAATGCTGTAACTGTGAAACCCATTTTCAGAAATTGAGCTTTAAATTCATCATTTTTGGCAATCAAAGAAGTTGTTTGTTCTATCGTCTTAGTTCTCGTTTCTTTGATTGTCTCATTAAGATTTTTACAATTATTTTTCAAAGACTCATTTTCCACAAGTAATTTAGCCACATTATGTTCAAATTCAATAACAGCACAGTCATGTTTAGTCTTAACTTCATTACACATATCACACAACTCAGTAATACGTTTTTTCAGGTTGTTGATTGTCAAGTTCCTTGTTTCTAGCTGAGCTTTCAAATCATTAATCATAAAGAATTCACGAAAATCAGGAAGTTCCGGTTCTTTACATGGTTGGTTAGTTTGAAAACTTTCTTCCTTTTGTTGCATTGCGATTTCAAGCGAAATACAATGTTTTTCAAGTTGCAAAAATCTGTTCGAAAGTTCATTAAATACTTCCTTATCAACCAAATCATTTTATTTAAACAACTCAGCCGTAAACAACGAACTTGACTCATCATCATGTTCAGCATACTGATCACTTTCTCCCCCTTTATGATTCATATTTGTTGAATCAGAAATGGTATTGCTATCAGTCTTTTCCAACAAATATGTATCATAAGTGGGCATAACTTGATCAGTATGCAGACGTTCATCAGAAAGCACATTATGATGTTCAGTTAGGGGTACCTCAGCACACGACACTTGTTCTTTTACTGCTTTGAAATCTGCATCCATGTCATGCGTAATAAATGTCACTGAACTGCTGGTAGTGTCAAGCTTATCAGTCTCTGATCCTTTGCATATCGTGACGACTGACCCAACATCTGATGCTTTACCCGAATCACCAATACCATCACATGATAGCACCCGAGATGCCTTCGCCTTGTCGTCATACATAAGCTTGTGTTGTGCTTTTTCCTCAATGAACCTTTTCACATTACCCATGAGTTGGATGAGTGTATCTCCGAACGTGTCAACCTCGATTACCGTATGATCAGCAAAACACTGTTTCGTCATCTGACTATCGTAGTCATAATCCATATTGAATTTCGAATCGATGAACACTTGAAGTTGTTTGTTGAGTACATAAAGGGCAGCCGTGGATCCAATTTTAGAATATTCTCCTTGCTCAAGTTGGTGTTGTAGTTGATCTAAGTTAAGAATCATTGTGTCTGTAAAAGTCTAAATATCTTGACCAAAGAGTGTTGCAAATGCACGTTCGAATCCCATCTTGAATCCAGTTCCCTCTAAAAGTACTGAGAGGTGTGAATGAAGTAGTCGAAAACATTCAATGCGACTTTCCTTTGCATTATCAAGCAATTTTAGTGGCTGAAGAACATCTGACTCTTGCGAATCTGAGCACGAAGATTCCATATTAGCAATATCTAAATCAGATACGATAATATGTTGTGCAGAGTTGGAGGTCTTATGTTTATCGATCACGTCGTACAGTTTGAGTAGCTCAGAGATGACAGGATCAGAATTAGTAGACATGATAGTGAACGCGCACGGGATTTTACAATTATATGATTTAAACCGAGAAATAGATTCTTTCGCGGGATTTTACAAAACCAAGAAGAAACCGTGAGATTCTGAAGAATTAATTTGGTTTGGTTGAATTGAGAGTAAGTGATGAAGCCGACACGTCACAGTGAATCTCAGACAACGTGCGAGTATATTGAAATCCAAATAATCCCCGTAAGTATGTCCAATGAACCCGAAAATATCACAACCCAAGATAATTCACAATTTCGGATTCTTTGAAGCTCAATCAAACCATTGGACAAGATATATCTCAACAATATAGCATCAAGAGTAATACGTAAATCCGAAAAATGATGGTAAACAAAACTAACGTCTCTTGGTTTCAACAAAGCAAACCAAATACGTTCAAACTAAACAAATAGTCCCGTGTACAAGTAATCTGCTCGTCCTTAACAGCCCAAGAAAATTAGCACAAGGACAATACATATAACAGATTCGCCCCTTGGTGAATTCAACAGTCCACCGAGCCCAATACAAACCAACAGCAGCCATACAAATCTAACAAAAACACGAGGCCCACCAATCCACTAATACCCCGTTCAATAACAAAATTCGACCCAGAAGGAATTGCAAGCCCAAAATAAGACTAACCTAATTACATGCTATAAAACAGGTCTGAGCACTAACCCTAAACTCACTTTGATCCCAAATAACAATAATACGCAGTCACCAAGATTCACTCAACCCAGTCGATGCTTTCTTATCAGTACGAACAACAACCACAACACAAGACAACAAGGGCTACTCGATCCTATAACCATCACAGGTAGGTTTTGTTTGATCCGTTTTTGTACTCAGTCGAAAGAAAGTGAGGATGAAGCTTCTCAAGTTTTGTTCTTGCTTTAGTTTTTCGTACATTAAAAAGAAGCTTAGTCTTCAAAAGATCTACGATGATAATCTCTTACACGGTTCTTTTAAGACCAAATCTTTGATTATGTTAAGAGAAACTGAGATCTAAAACTCTTTGATTATCGTTGTCTTTGATGTCTTAGTCGAATGGGAGATAGAATGAAAACCCTATGGTTATTTGTTCTATCTTTGAATGGTTCGAATATTTAACAAGAAGTGGTAGCATCAATACAAATGTAAATCTCGTTTTCTCGTTGTCACTTGTAAGAAGTGATTTCTTATTAACTGTTGTTGTTAACCGAATGAAAAGAAGTGATGAAACAATCTTGTTTAGTCCTTTCTTTAATTATTCATATATTACCAAATGGTTTAAGTGTCTCATGGATCTATGATGAAATTGACTTTCGATATGTAAAAGATCTCAACGGATCTTTAATTCTTTATTAGGACGCGAAAGTTATAAACTGAGATCCTTCTATCTTTTGCCTTTTGAATTAGTTTGAATGATGTGAGTAGGTTGAGTTACTGATGATTGTTAAACGAGAGGGATCAAAAAAAATTTGGGCAGCGTTTAGATTCAAAAGGTACGATAATTAGTTAACCGCTCGCTTGCTAACCGCTATGCATTTGGACTAACCGCTATATAGATCTGAACTAACCACTGGGACAAAGCTTAAACGCTGGTTTGAGCAAATGAGTTAAACTGGCTTGAAGAAACCACTAAAATAAAACTAACCGCTGGACCAGAAATAGCTAACCGCTGGACTAAAGACAAAACAGTCACTATCGTCCTTTTTCGTCTTTTTCTCGATATTGAGCTAACCTCTAACAAGAATATGAGCTAACCTCTACCAAGAACATCATAAAAAAAAACAACTCGAATTATCCCAAATCAAGCACTAAACTAATGAAATCCACCAACAAGTCACTAAATACAGCACCATCAACTATTATAAACCCTAAAGTACCAACAAATAACAAGATTAACCACAAAAAAAGTCCGAATAAGAATTAATAAGGCTTAAGAATTCGACCCAAATGAAAGAAAAAACACAAAGCCAATGTTAAGAACCGAGCAAACACTATCCCAAGGATCAAACCTTGGCGCTTGATACCAATTGTAGGATACTAAATAACATATATGGTTCTTTGTGGTATGGATCGAATTAAAGAAGAAGAAGATAAGAAGAAGAAGATCGAATTAAACAATTTTAGGAATACGATTTTTCTTATAAAAGATTCGGTCACCCCAAGTACTATTATGCATTGTGTAGCTTGTAGTATTTATAATAGTAGTTAATACGTAGATTAGTATTAGTTAGTATTTGTGGAGTCGGGTCGGGTCTTTACCCACTGTCAGCCCGATCCACAGCCTAGTAGAGGCAAGCAACACCATGTACATATAAATAGCCCTCTCCATCCTTGCAGAGGGTTAAACCTTCTCATAATCTATTTTCTTTTTTTTTGGTTTCTCTCTCTAAGGTTCCCATTCTCTCTCTCTTTCTCTCTCTAAACTTTCTTCTCTTCTCTTCTTCTTATCTTCTTCTTCTTTAATTCGATCCATACCACAAAGAACCATATATGTTATTTAGTATCCTACAATTTCTTTATCTAGCATCACTCTTTCCTATAGAGAGCTCTTCATTTGCCAGTGTCATGTACGCCTTGATGGTTAGAGGAGTATCATCATCTGATGACGTTTCATCTTGACCCCAGTTGTAGTTTTCTGCAATCAGTCCTTTATTATCCTTTTCTTTATCGAAGTAGGAAGAGGGCTGGACTTCTTTGTCACTTTGATCAGTGATTTTTTGTGTTAGAAGTGAAACTTCAGCTTTCTTTCTTTTGTAAAGAGATCTGTAATCCTTTCCAAGGTTATCAGTTTCTTCACAAGATCGATTTAGAGAATAAGTGGAGTGAGGAATTTTAAAAGAATATGAAGGTGTATGTGTTTTGATGTTTGCACATTTCATTTGAAAATGTCCTTGTTTGTTACACCTATTGCATGTTTCTTTAGATTTGTCAGTTGTACCCTTAGCTTCTCCTACTCTCACTGATTTTTTGTTTCCAGTATTTTGATGCATATTTGGGTGTTTTTGGATGTTTTGGCAGTTCAGATGAGACAAAAATGATGAGTATTTACACACTCATCAACCCCCACACTAAAATATTGCTAGTCCCTAGCAATCTCTTATGAAAACTTAATGGATTTGATGTCTCTTTACCAAAAGCCATTACTTCTAGAGTAGCCAAATGTTTCAGTTCAAGTAAGAACTATGGTACACTGATAACCATATGATTTTGAGCAAATCATCAGCTGTCAACGGATTTGATTTGTCTTTACCAAAAGTTGTTTGCTTCTGGACTAGCCAACTCTTCACGATTCAAAGATATGGTGAGCTGAATACCATACAATTTTTGGCAAATTGCAAGCCATAAACAGATTTGAGATATCTTTACCGGGAGCTGTTTGCTCTCGGATTATCCAGACCTTATGTGGATGAGACGTGGTGGACTGATAACCATTTGTCGTGTTAGTGCTAAGCACTCACACCAGAAAAAAAAATTTGGCCAAAACGGGGGTATTAAGGCATTTAGATAGTAAAAATGTGATCAAATTCGCCAGAATTTCCCCATCCCCCACACTAAAATATTGCTAGTCCCTAGCAATCTTTTATGAAAACTTAATGGATTTGATGTCTCTTTACCAAAAGCCATTACTTCTGGAGTAGCCAAATGTTTCAGTTCAAGTAAGAACTATGGTACACTGATAACCATATGATTTTGAGCAAATCATCAGCTGTCAACGGATTTGATTTGTCTTTACCAAAAGCCGTTTGCTTCTGGACTAGCCAACTCTTCACGATTCAAAGATATGGTGAGCTGAATACCATACAATTTTTGGCAAATTGCAAACCGTAAACGGATTTGAGATATCTTTACCGGGAGCCGTTTGCTCTCGGATTAGCCAGACCTTATGTGGATGAGACACGGTGGAC
>LBNU01028738.1:13561-37688 GCA_014162995.1 Artemisia annua | reverse complement strand
TCCAAAAATATTCTTCTCACGACATGTCTCTCGTATAATCGATATTATGTACGTTTCCAGAAATGTCAGTCAAAAATGACACGGATATGTACATATGCTTAAGCGGGAGTTCATTTATAATGTTTTCTAAAACATGTCGTTTCTCAAAATTTCTTTTAACAATGGCTTTCGTATACTACAGTACGAAACCCGGACCCGATTGATGACTTCTTAGTATTTCAACTAAGAACTCGTTCTTCAAAAGAAAGGAAAGTGCTTAATTAAAAAACAAAGGTTTCAAAAACTTTTTAAGCACTTAGCCTCAAAACAAAATGACTTGTGTACATTTCAGTACATAACTCGTATTTCAAAGAAAACTCCCTCTAAAACCCTTAAAATTGATTTTAAACTTTATGTTTAAACAATATGCTTTCTTCAAGGGGGAGTATAAAAAGAAAAAGAAAATGTTCCAAATTTCATGCGAAAAAGTCCGTCTATCTCTCCAAATGCTTTTTCTTTAATCAGTTAATATCAAAAATATCATGGTATGCTATTTTTGAGGGGGAGAAGACGTGATTAAATGTGATCAAAAACGTTCAAAAGTTGTGGAAAAATCTCGAGCTCGTCAGTTAAGACTTAAAGGTCTTGTACTTGACTCAGAAAAGACTCAGAATTGACTCTTGAATTGACGAAATATCATATGTTAGTATTCGAAAGGATTTATCTAAGTAGAATGTACCAATTCGAGAAACTTCCTTTGGACTTGACCAGGCCGGGTAATAATTTCAAGCTAGTCTAACTAGTGATGTAAGCGTGTCTCGAATCGGTCTTGTTCAATGAAAGTTGATCAATTCAAAAGTGCCAACTCTACCCAACATGTGCAAATTTATCTTAACTGCTCATGAGCACATGTGAAGGGGGAGTATTTCAAAAGTGCAAAACTCTCAATGTGTTAACAAAAATGTGTTTTATGATCATAAACACTTTGAGAGATTTTCAAGCAAATGGTTTATGGCAACAATAGGATAGTCATGGTGATAAAAGGTGACTAAGGTTAGGAAAAACCGTCCTATGATCCGCCAGAGCCGGAGGGATCTACCCAAGGACAATTCCAATAGATTAGAATTAGAAGTCCTAGGTATGATATGAAAAAGGAGTAAAGAATGAAAGGAGAAAGAAGGGGTTGAAGAATTAAAAAGAAAAGTGATAAAAAGGGTGAAAAGAAATAGCCCTCCATATGTTCAACCTTAGGGCAGACACCGGGTTCAACTCATATGCTACTGGTTGTTACTAAGGTGACACCGGTATTGAAGACAAGACGTCATGGACCCAGTGACGCACTGCACTTAAACCTTCTAGCCACTCGGGTATCTCTCAAAAGATACTTGTTTCATTCTCACGGAGAACCCTGCATAATCTATTGACCACTCATTCCGAGTGTGTTGATATTGAAAAGGAGGTACTCTGCTCCATTCCTCCGATGACTAAATGTGCACTTATTGAGTCTAGAGCCAAGAGATTCATCAAAAGATCTCATAGGAACACACAATATTATTACACTGGTTGTTCTACATCAATGGACGCCAGATGTAAACTTTAGAGTCCTACGCAGATCCTAGCAATCTGCCAGAACGTTTATGAGAGAATTTACTTATGTACTTCTCAATGATTGAACGGAAACTCCTGCTAGGGTCAACATCAAACAGCCCTGACAGCAGGTCACTTCGGTAATCTCTTGTGGGTTATGCTTAGTGTTTGCGGTGGTTTCAAACGGTCTACAGTCGTGGGGTGATCTCCAGCGACTCACCTAATCGTGGGTGTACTTCGGTATGTCTGTGTAAGCTCTTTCGGGAGTATCCGATTAGGAACGGCCATGGTAAAGATTAGAAGGAGTCTTCACACTATGCTGTTGACGATCTCTAATTCCGAACCTGTAAGTACCGGATGCTTTATTGCTAACTGTTTTATGCAGGTACAACCACCACACTAGTTTCCACATGCTCATACATACATCTCAAAGTCAAAGAAAGTTCTCACCAAAGATCGATGCATAGAAGAGGTCAAAGAAAGATTCTACATCATGTGAAAGAATCTACAAAGTTAAATGACAAAGATCAAAGTGAAAGAACGGGAACAACAAATGTATGTATGACAAAGACTAAAGACGTATGAGCATGTTGGAAAGGCGTTCAACCATAAAGACAATGATATGACGAAAGGCAGATGAATCAACCACAACAAAGAACAAAGAACAAAGAAAAGTCATGTATCAAAGATCACAAAGCATGAAGGAACAAAGACTAAAGACTATTCTACAACGACACACAAAGTTCAACAACAAAGATGACAAAGACCAAATCACATGGAGCATCATTCGAACGACCATAAGGAGTAATTCAAGCTAAAGCAAAGTGGGAAAACCCTTTGGAAGATAAGGACGCATCGAGAGCATAGAAAGCTACTTGCATTTACATATGTCAGCACAGTGAAGCAATCCTAGCCACACAAAGTGTATGTGTACCTTAACTACCAGTTTGCTTCTAGTTTAGTTATTACTATTCTTATAACTGCTAACAATGTATCTCCTTTTGTCTATAAAAGGGGGGTTAGCAGTAGTGATAGGTAATGATTCCATCTCTAGAACACACTTCCTCTTCTAAGTGGAATTCACCTCTTCATAACTTGAAGAGATGCATTTGTCATACTATAGATAGTATTCTGCAACTATCTCTCGTAAAAGCCTTCACCTTTAACCTCCAGTGTGAGACTATTACAGTTATAATGTACAAATGGGTATTATTAGTTGATCATTGTCAAGATCGTGTAACCATGCCCTTATTTGTAATAAATATTAGTTACTTTCATTTGCTCGAACTATTGTTTATTCAATTCATGGTGTTGCACAAGTTATCACGGACCAACAATGTCTGAGACTTGAACTTATCTAGGATAGCTCACTGAGATTGGATCTTACCTAGTCTTATGTACAACTGTTGCTTCATTAGCTGATTGTATTAGTGTAATTAATGTTCCAATTTTGTTCGAGACTTTGGTTACTTGTTTGCCTAACAAAATATTATATGTTTAATGCAAGCATAAGCAACGTTTAAAAATATATTTTCTTTTACTTAAATACTAATGTATTAGTATGATCTTTTATCTTGTTTAGACAACCATGGTCAAACAAGATAGGAAGTTGTATTGATTTAGAGATCATGTTGAAAATTTATGAAAGTGTTAAGCATTTTGATGTGACATATTTTAACACTTGATCATTTGAAAAGATAATTGTGTAAAACAATATTTTTTGGCATATATTATCAATCAACTTAGTTTCAATTTCTAAGTGAGTTACTAAACATTATAAGATATGCAAGGTGTAAAAAAAACATATATGCAAGTAAAATGATCTATGTCTATATGTAATGCAAGAACAATCTCGCAATCTCAATGCAAGAAACGTAGCATAAGTTCTATTTAGGCATAATCTGAAAAACTAGGGACGCCCAAGTAATATACATGACACATTGTTCAGATATATACGTAGCTCAAATGAAAATAGCAATGATCACTTAATAATATCTAATAATAAAAGTTAAGATACAAGAAAACACACATAATCATTTAGCATAACATACATAAAAATATTAGTCGTCATTTTGTGTATTAGATACAACTATGTATACTTAGCTCGATTTTATTTGAAAATAAAATAGTTTTATCCTCATTTCAAAATCAATTAAGATCAATATTTTGAAAAGATAAAGACATCATTTTTCAAATCTTCATCGACTAGAAATGTCCGACTCAAAAGAAAAAGTAAATTACAATATATACGTTAAAACGAAACGCAAAGTTTTGACCACTATGTAGTATTTTGTATTTTTGACTTTGAGTTTGGAATTAAGACTTAGAAAGTATTTTTTAATGAAAGCAGACTCAATTACCTTTAAAATGTCGGGTGGGACGACTCCTAAAGACTTTCGGTTGATTTTATATGAATTTTCGAAGTTGAACTAGTTCTGGTGCTGGTCCCTTAAACAGTGATGATCCCAGAAATATTTACGGGACCTAACAATATATTTGGGACCATCACCAGTACTCGAAAACGCGTTTTTTGTGTATAAATTCATTTGGTGACTTATCGGATTTAAAGAACTTGTTGCTGCACAAAAAACCCGTGTTTTGGACGTCATTACTACTCTTAAGACTTAGAAAAATAAATATCGACACTTCCAAACTCTTTTGAGAAGATTTACATTCAAGCTAGTATACGAGGTGCATTTAACCAACAAAACTAGTACGAATTAAGAAACAAAACACTTTAGTATAAATTAAGCAACAAAACACTTTTCATATTTAATCCCCTTTCATGAGAAATTTGATACATGGATCGTACTCTATTTTAAAAACCATTTGTTTTGAAAACTAGAGCGACCTCGCTCTGATACGAATTGTAGAAACGTAGAAGGGGGGGGGGTGAATACATTTTCGTTTAATATCTAAAAATCTTTCGTATCAAATTCCCGATCAAGTGTGGCTAAACATGAATAGTGGTTACTACAGTTATAACAACTATATATATCGTTGATTATGTCAAAAACATAATTACAAATATGTTTACAAGCCAAGACACACATATTATCAAGATAATATAAACAACCAATCACACAAACATACGCACAACAGAAGCATAATAATAAGCAATAAGAGTGAATGTAAACGTAAAGCAATAAGTAAACGAAAGCACAAACCGGACAAGTTGTTTTATAGTGGTTCGGTCATGAAGCTCCTCTTCGCCCTACTCCACTCCCCGAGTATCCAACTCGAGAGTTACTTCACTAATCAACAAGCTCCCTTTTCGGAGGAGAAAACCATACAACGTTGCTTACACTTTTTCCGGTACAAAGCTAAATACCGAGTCCTTATTCGGGTACAACCAAACCCGCTATGTTTTGTGGCCCAACATAAAAAAACCTTGTGTTTTAAGGTCGAAACACATAAACCGGGTTGCTTACATTATTTTCCGGCACTAAGCTAAATGTCGAGTTCTAATCGTAGTTAGAACCAATCTACAACATACCCTTGTATTTTGAGGACAAAAATACTAAACGGATCTCACACCTATATTCCATACTAACACACTAGCTGGATCTAACTATTACACAAGATTGAAGGACATGGTTTCGATCTATATGTAACAAATGTTACACATGGACTAATTAGACTACATAACTTCATATCTAAACGATAACGAGAGTTCTTCTCTTACACTTGTGGAAAGAAAGAAAGAATCACATTTAAACAATATTAAACAAGTTAAATGGTCAAAGAAGGAAAGGTATAGAATAGAGTAATTTATGTGCAAAAAGGGTCCGAAAACCTTTGGAAATGATCTATTATTTATAGGAAGAGAGAACATGAGCGGAATCTATGACGGTCCCTTAAACTAGGGTGACGGTCCCATATTTACAGGACCGTCTATAGGACGCTCCTGTTTTTGTCTTTTTGTGGTGAAATGTTTATCTGGTGTAGGTGTTAACTTTTTATGGGGGAAAACCATATTTTGAATATATATACTTTAATAAAACATTTCTTATAAATACAAATATGATTTGTATAATTTACTTTTATAAAAAGTTTTTGTTACATTTATAAAAATGTAAATTTTAAGGAAAAAAATAATTCTTTGATCACTTAACTAGTTGATTAAAAATCATTTGTATACCAAACTTTTTTTACATACCAAGGGATCAATCTTCACCCTCCATCTTTATTTGATATAATGGATGAGATTAAATCCCAACAATTTAAAAAACTCACTTTCATTATTTTTTTTTTAAAATATTAATATCTTTCAAACCGTTAATCGTTAAGCGAATAAAAATATACCATTACGACGAGTATTTCATTACCTTTCTATAGATATGCACTTTGATATACTTTCGATATTTTTTTTTTCGTTTTTTTTGTTACTAAAATTTGAATGAAAAAGTCACATGTGATTTAACACTAATATCACATGTGATATTACATATCATATGTGATTTAAAACTAATATCACATGTGATATTATTAGAATATTCAAATAAGTGTTTAATCATATGTGATTTTTCATAAAAATTTCAGTAATGAATAAAAAAAATGAAAAAACGTTAAAAAAACGAATATTTTTATTGTTGTTGAAAGTATATCAAAGTGCCCATCTATAGAAAAATATAATTAAATACTCGTCGATGGTGTAATTATTTTCGCTATACAATTAACGATTTAAGAGATATTTTAATTATAAAAAATAGTTGAAATATTAAAATGCTTTGAATCCAGTCATTGATTTCTTTTTAGATGAAGGGTAGGGATGAGTCCCTTAGTATGTAAGAAAAGTTTAGTATGTGAAATAAGTCTCCTCTAACTAGTTTGGTATATTGTTTGTTCATGCTTTAAGTGATTCAGACTTGAGACATCGAGAGATGTTGATGCGTGCATGCATTGATGATTTATGTTTATGAGTAACTTGTTCACTTTACGTTACATATTACACGTTGCATGTTTGTAATCATTAAAATACAAAGAGACTATATAGATTAAATATCATAGCGTTTGCACTAACATACCATTTCTTATCGAGTTCAGCATCATCAAAGTTTGTGAGGCAGAGCTTAAATCTTATAGACCAATCAATATAGGTTCCTGAAAAAAGTATTGGTGGTCTAGCATCACAACCAATGTTTTGAAAAATTACTCTTTTTAGAAACCTTGTAAAACACGTTTTCTTAACCAAAAATCATCATTTGATCATAAAAAAACGTTTATGTAGTTTGATAAAAAAAACGTTTCTTCAATCTCTTAGAATGTTTTTTCTATCACGTTTTTGAAATTTTATCACGTAAATGATTAAACCAAAAGCTTTTACCACGAAAAAATATTATATAGAGAGTAACACTTTTTTAAAACTATAAAAACGTTAACTTTACTACTAATGATGATATAAAGCTAAGATAAACACAGCTAGATGAAACTATGGCTCTTGAATGGCTCTTGATACTAATTGTTGTCACTATAATCACATGTCTGCTACTAACCTAGAGAGAGAAAGTAGGTGTGATCACTTTATCCTAGAGAGAGAAACGAGAGAGAAATGTAAAAGTCTCGCAAGACATAATCATAGTCACACACCTCATAACCTATGAAGTAGGGGGTATTTATACCCCTTACACTCATAAGTTGTGAGACCTCACAACCTATGAACTTACCATCGCAACTATACAAGTGTTGTGAGGGTATTAGGTCTTACAACAACATAACATATTACAATACATACCCTAACATTACATATAAATACATAGAAGTCCCTGTACTAATGATTTACACTTTTTTTTTCTTACAAAATCAAGTTTGGATGTTAACTTGAATTACACACATACTTTAAGCATAAAACTATATTGCTTAAAATATGCCGCAAAGCGTGGGTGCCTTATACTCATTTATGTATATCTAGTGATTGTAAAAATGAAAAGTTTTGTTAAACAAAACAAAATCTATTGATAAATTTTTTTTGTAATAAAAAGAAAACAAAACTTTTAAGGGTGTTTCGCCTTATATTAGATAAGCCTTAATTTTTTTACTTATATTGAAACTTAGGGGCTTATACACAACACGAAAAAGATTGAGAAAAGAAATTGATAGATGAGAAAAGAAAAAACAAGCCATCACTAAAGAAGTCCACAAATGAGGCCCAACAAATAACTTAAATCAGTACTATCCAAATTGTAATAACACAAAATACAAGTCGTTGACTGTAAACAACAAATAACAAGTGAGAGTAAATATAATAATACTTGAAAACTGTAAGAAGAAGAAGAACCTTGCGATCCACCGGCATCTCTTCTATCTATCTTTGAAAAAACACCTCCTCAGATTTATTTAAAATTTCTGATTTGTTATTTATTGATGGCATATAGAAGAAAACAAGGAGGGAAGGATTTAAGTAGNTAAACCAAAAGCTTTTACCACGAAAAAATATTATAGAGAGAGTAACACTTTTTTAAAACTATAAAAACATTAACTTTACTACTAATGATGATATAAAGCTAAGATAAACACAGCTAGATGAAACTATGGCTCTTGATACTAATTGTTGTCACTATAATCACATGTCTGCTACTAACCTAGAGAGAGAAAGTAGGTGTGATCACTTTATCCTAGAGAGAGAAACGAGAGAGAAATGTAAAAGTCTCGCAAGACATAATCATAGTCACACACCTCATAACCTATGAGGTAGGGGGTATTTATACCCTTTACACTCATAAGTTGTGAGACCTCACAACCTATGAACTTACCATCGCAACTATACAAGTGTTGTGAGGGTATTAGGTCTTACAACAACATAACATATTACAATACATACCCTAACATTACATATAAATACATAGAAGTCCCTGTACTAATGATTTACACTTTTTTTTTTCTTACAAAATCAAGTTTGGATGTTAACTTGAATTACACACATACTTTAAGCATAAAACTATATTGCTTAAAATATGCCGCAAAGCGTGGGTGCCTTATACTCATTTATGTACATCTAGTGATTGTAAAAATGAAAAGTTTTGTTAAACAAAACAAAATCTATTGATAAATTTTTTTTGTAATAAAAAGAAAACAAAACTTTTAAGGGTGTTTCGCCTTATATTCGATAAGCCTTAATTTTTTGACTTATATTGAAACTTAGGGGCTTATACACATCACGAAAAAGATTGAGAAAAGAAATTGATAGATGAGAAAAGAAAAAACAAGCCATCACTAAAGAAGTCCACTACTGAAATGAGGCCCAACAAATAACTTAAATCAGTACTATCCAAATTGTAATGGAAAATGATAAGTGGACCTAATAAGTGCACCTAATAATAGACCTAATGCATAAATGATTTGTACAATGATGCATTGTACAAGCCATTTTATGCATTAGGTCTATCTTTAGGTCTATTTATTAGGCCTATGTATCATATCTCAATTGTAATAACACAAAATACAAGTCGTTGACTGTAAACAACAAATAACAAGTGAGAGTAATATAATAATACTTGAAAACTGTAAGAAGAAGAAGAACCTTGCGATCCACCGGCATCTCTTCTATCTATCTTTGAAAAAACACCTCCTCAGATTTATTTAAAATTTCTGATTTATAATTATTTATGGCATATAGAAGAAAACAAGGAGGGAAGGATTTAAGTAATGAAATTATTATTAACCCTAATAATTCATTAGCGACGGAAGAGACAGAGTCACTAGCTGCACAAGCGATAAGGGCTTCATCTGCTCATCGCGACTCTTCTTTGTCTTCGGCTTATGGTCAATCTGCTGTTTCGCCTAGGCCCACCAATGTTAGATCTTCTTTTTCTACTTCTGTTAAGGTACTAAATCTGAACCTCTTTTTTAATTAAATGTTTTTAAAGAATAAATGTTTCATGTTTTATGTGCGTTTTGGATAGTACTAGGTTTGGTAATAGAATGTTAAAGCTTTAAGAATAGTGGTAAGGCGGCCCGAAAATCGCAGAAGAATTCTGGTTAGGCCGTATGCGTGGAGCCGAAAAGGATTGACTTTAGTAGCATAGACCGAAGAGTGACAACTTTTTTAGCAAACAAATATCATTTTTGGTGTATCTATGGACATATATGAAAATGCTAGTAACAGGGAACCAAGAAGGCGTATGAAAGTTTAAGGAATTGTGTTAACATAATTACTAAAGAAGATAGACATTTTCTTGATACGGGAAAACAACCATAGACTGCTGTGATTGGGGAATTTTCATAAAATTTAAAGCATGAAAGCTGTAGGATTTTTTGTGTTTCTTATGTAGTCCAGAATCTACATCAAAATGGCCCATGGTTTGTTTGCTGCAATTTTCTAATATTGAACCAAGATTAATCTGTAATGATAGGTTTTCAAATAATAATATAAAAAGGAGAGCCGAGAACCTAGAATTACATTATGATGGTCACAGATATAACAAAAGAGACGCTGAACATGTAGTAAGTTAACATAATCTAGAACTACAAAGTTCTGACCTGAGCAAGAGTGTAAAGTTTTGGTTATGATTACGAAAATGCAGAAGAAATTAATAATATACCAAGGCTTACAAGAGTGGTGTATAGTTATTGTGAATTGTTAGGTAAGGCTTTCATGGATTCTCTTTGAGGCAAGAGAATCCTCATGTAACCAGAGCAAGAAATGAATGTGGTGGATATGAATCTAAGTTGACAACCTATGGTCGCCTTAGGCACTTATGAAGGAAGCATTGGTCTGCTGTAAAGATGCAGGGTCTTATGCAGATATGCTGGCATTTGTGATGGTTTTTAATATACATTTTGTGAATCCCGGAGAACCGAAGGTAGTGTGTGCTACGAGAGACATCACGTCTATGATAGCATGTGATACTTTTATATAGTTAGAACCTGCTCACCACCGTAAGAGGCAACAGCTTAATAGGATCATAGAAACATGTGATGTATGGTGCGAATATTTAGATTAGAAGGATTTACTAGCTTTTCCCTGCATGAATAAATTTACTGACAAATATTTCTATCAAGCACAATTCTGCATATGAAGACAGAAGTCATTTAGTAACCGGCATGGGGTTTGTGTAGCGTAGTTATTCAGAATTCTTACTCCAATAAAAAATATATTGTGCCTCTATGTTTTACTCTCTTTGCTCTTTGGAGAGTCAGTGATGCGAAATTGTTCTTGCTATCAACTTGTCACAGAATGTGAAAACATATGTTGCTTAAGTAATCATGCAGTTCCCTTAGCAGATGGTTACTCGTGGTTGTAGGATGATTCAACAAGATATGGCGATACATCCACGAAGAATTCAGATGAACCCAAACGCGGATTTTGGGGTGCTCTTGCTAGAAAAGCTAGGGCCATAATTGACGATGAAGATGCAGATCAACAATATGAAACACCTGAAAGAAGAAGACAGCAGATGTCCAATACAGCTTCAAAAGCCCAGGTAATGATTAGATACAGAAGTTTGTTTTCTCATTTGTTGGGGTTTCGGAGATATGTAATAGTTAGGGTTGAATTATATGGAGCTCTGCAAGGTTGAGTTTTAGCTTGATAGTGTTCCCTGTGAATAACTCTTAACTATTTCAACACCAGTTTTTAGTATCATTTAGACTGACCAAATTTACGGTATCTGAAAACTTGAGTTACGGAAATTGATTCTGGTCTTCTATTATGTATGTACAGTACTCTAGTCAGTATCAATTGCCAGAAAATAGTCGGAAGGCAGACAATCCTGCATTGCAGAAGGGCCTGAATGCAATCACATCGTCCCTCAATTACATTGGTGGCACCATCGGTAATGCTCTTGAGGTAAGCTTTCACTGTACCTGTTTATTATTATTTAAGTGTAAATAGAAAATTGTTCATCGTACAACTATTATAATGGAAGCTTCCAGTTTTAGCTAGAAGTTCAAAACCTGATATCTGA
Source organism: Artemisia annua (assembly GCA_014162995.1). NCBI lineage: Eukaryota > Viridiplantae > Streptophyta > Magnoliopsida > Asterales > Asteraceae > Artemisia > Artemisia annua. The sequence goes on along the minus strand of LBNU01028738.1, from coordinate 26,217 downwards.
TCCAGAAGCACCCTGTACAGTTTTTAAAAATGATTGAATGGTCAATACATGTTCAGGCATTAACTTAAGATTTTATTTTTGTACTCTCTCAGGAGGGCATGACCGTTGTGGAGAATCGAACTGCAGACATCATTCAGGAAACACGTAAACTGAATATAAAGAAAAAAACTGGTAACCCTGTGGAAAGTACGGCTTCTAATATTGGGACCACAAGGCAATTACCGAAGATGCATGCTCATACTCAACCCCAGATGCAGACTGATACAGAAATTCAATTGAAGGCTTCTCGAGACGTAAGGTGGCAGATTACTGGTTTATATGAGTGTATCTGCTGCATGTCTTGGTTATATCTGTTAGGACTTTGGAGTGTTACACGTCACTATCATGTCCTACATAATACATTCGAGTTGCATTTATGACTCATTTTCTTATAAGGGTTCATACGGGTTATGTGTTATGTTTTTTCTCTAATAGGTTGAGTGGTTCAAATCAAAATTAGCTGGTCATACGGTTTGAAAGGCAACATCATTATTGCAATTTTTTGGTTTCTGGTTTTTATATTAAACTTAGGAATAATGAGTTCTAGAAATAGAAAAAGTTATTTGTGCATCAACCTGACCCAATCTGTTTTGAAGCACATGTTGCCATTTCTACATCTTTTATAGTGTAATTGGTTGCTATAGCAGTGGTGTATAAGAAGGAAGTCCTGATGACATTATAAATATTATTGAATGTAGCCCTTACTAACATCTGAGATGTGTATGATATGTATTTGCAATGCATTACAGGTTTCTATGGCGATGGCAGCCAAGGCAAAGCTTCTACTTCGAGAGCTTAAAACAGTGAAGGCTGATCTTGCTTTCGCAAAGGAGCGTTGTGCTCAGTTAGAGGAAGAAAATAGAATACTTAGGGAGACGGGTGGAGAAGGCGATAGCCCTGAAGATGATGATCTGGTATGTGTAGTCCCTTGCCTCCTTAATACTATCTAATAGTTCATATTTTAAATTTCTGTTAATATTGCACAAATCTAAATGCTTAAGATAATTTTTTGGCTTTGAATTTGCTTTGAGGGACTATTATTTAAGCTTTAGAGTGTGTTCAGGTGTTCAGTATCATGCCAAATACATTCTTAAAGAAAACTCCTTTTAAGTATTATAAACTGTTCACTCGTTATATGGCCTTAAAAACCATAATTGTAAACTATGTTTTCGACATGGGGAAAAACAAATATTGCTACTGAACCAGATAAAAATATACAACGAATATAGTCTTATCACCAAGGAATTAAAGAATCTACCACAGCTAAGACCATGAGCCCAAATAGGAACATGGAAGCTATGGCATCAAAAACCTAAAGAAACTTGCAAAACAAAAATAATCTTTACATATATAGAATAATGTCAGAGGGCGTGGACCACAGGAAGTCAGGAGACCATATGCTATTGCAGCAAGTGATATCATACCAGGTTCATGGTAAAGCAGATACATAAATTAACGCTGCCATATTTGTTTTTTTATTTATATGGCAGATTCGACTTCAACTGGAGTCACTTTTAGCTGAGAAAGCTCGTTTGGCACAAGAAAATTCAGTTTATGCTCGTGAGAACCGGTTCCTGAGAGAAATTGTGGAATACCATCAGTTAACAATGCAGGATGTGGTTTACATAGATGAACATAGAGAAGAAGTCTCAGAAGTATACCCCATCAAGACTCTTGCAACCAACAATTTGGTAACACCATCTACTTCTCGTAACACAAACCCTCATGTAATTGGAGGTATCTCATCTCCACCTGTAACACCCACTAGTCCCTTTGTTGAGGATCAATACAAGATGTGAATTGCTATACTTTTCGTGATAGGTCATATGGTTCTTAAATTGTATTGTTTCCCATGTAGACCTTATTTATACGAGCTAAAATGTAATTGTTTAAAACATGTATTTTTTATGGTACATGTATCTATGTGTATTTTAGAGTTGGTAGTTTTCAGTGTTCTACCTGAATTCTTCATTAGGGATGTGCATTCAACAGATGTTACTTATTACACATAATAGGGTGTTTCAGGGTGGCCAGTAGAAGACATTTTCAATCTAAAACCAATTATTACTAGGTAATTTTACCACGGCCATAGCTCTATGTTAACATTTCAGGCAATACTAGTGCTACTGTTGGTTCTGTTAATATCAATTTTCGAGTTGTGGCATCTTTATATGTTTTTTTCCACTCATTATTTCTCTACATCCAAACCGTCACTTCTGACACTTGTTAAGATCCTGTGAGTAGGAATATAAGTAGGAACAAGTAGTAGGATGATATATCATTTCTAGTACAGAAGGAAATTCATTATGAATCCCATCCATATGCAATTTCTATAGCTCGAATGCAACTATGAGTAGTGTATCTGCATATATACATAAAAGAAACCTCATGCTGGTTATACATCTATCTGTGTGTTTTTCATTATGTATAGGGCAGAAAGTAAAGAATTGTTACCCCTGTGATCTCTAGAACTTTTTATTATGGTAATGCACATCACGAGAAATTCATTGTGGTTGGCTTTTTATTAGCGAAACCTTTAAATTATGAATATCCCGCGCACCTCTACAATCGGTAGCCAAACATGTAATTGCCACACTATACATATCATTTTCCTCATTAGTCATTACATACCTCTACAACATCATGAGTACATTATATATAACAGTTTCAATAAAAAAAGGATCATGGTCAATGTGTCTTAACAACCGATCAAGGAGCAAGAGGGAGCTGAACACTTGTGGCCTTGTCGGTAAATGTACATCCTGCAGTTAGTTTGCATAGCAAGCCTAGAAGACATGTAACCAATGAATTATGACATGGAGGTGTTGATGAGATAAATCCATTGTTACTCACCAGGGCTAAGGCTGTGTAAGAGCTGTACATGATCAACAAGTGTTTAGTAGTATAAGAAGAACTGGAAAAAGAGACTTGTTGATCCATCGCTATATGATTTGATATCTGCTGGTTTGACAAGTGCTCTACATAATGGGCATGTGCATGTCCTCTCCCAATCAAACCTGTAAAATGCAACTACTGAGACACCAGTTTGAGATATTCTACATGATGAATAAAGCTTACAAAACCTCACACACCCGCAGCTGTTGTGACTACATGTAGCATGTAACTAGATGGTGTCAAAGATATACAGCTCCAAATGCAGAACCAAATTAACATTTGCTTAGGGAGTGTAAAATAAAATATCAGAATGGAATATTCAGCTGTCATATAGTCGGCTGTAGAAGATAGTATTAGGATGTGCTTATGTCTTTTGAAGTTGCCGCAATATGCGTGATACTGATAAACTGACTGATACATCAGACATTAGAAACTGATAGCTGCTGCTTTAAGTCTCAGTTATATAAGATGGTCAGTTCCAATTCACAAATCCAAATATCCACTCAAGGTGACAGTAAATGGGAATTGATTGAATACACATATACAACGATGCCTGTGGACGTATAGTCTGGAATGGGCCCGGCCCGGCAGACAGCGGCCCACTCTACGCCTAAACCCTAATCCATGTCCTATAAATATAGGGCTGGGATTCCATTCACAACAGAATACAACAGGTTACCCTAAACCTAACTATTATATGCTATATCGCATCGACACTAACTTGACCGTCGGAGGTGGATCCCGGGGCTACGGCCTCGGGTCCACTCCTAACGGGTTCTCTTTGTTGACAGGTCTACTTAGGGCTCGAGAAGACAACTAACGGCCCAGGGAGAGTCGTTGGATCCAGCCCGCGCCAGATTATGCATCAACAAGTGGCGCCATCCGTGGGACATGACTACAAAAAGTTTCGTGTTCTCACATCACCGGGAAGCAACCATCGAGTTCAAAAGCCGGTAAGTTTAAAACTTTTTATATTGTTCATTGGCACTGCTGACGTTTCGTTCTAAAAGAAATAGTTGTTGTTTTGAACATTATAAAAAATAAAAACTCAACTGACACTCCAAAGTCACATGTGGACTATCACGTAGCTTACAATCAATATTTTCATTGAGTGTTACCAGTTTTGGATATTTCTTGATAAGATATTTTCTAAAAAAATAGTTGGTAAAGTTACCAATATTTTCTAAAAATTAAAAAGATATCTCCATATTTTTTGTGCATATCTTTTAAGATATGTTATTTTTTAAATATTGAGAAGATTTTATGTAAATCTTTTAAACTTGGTAAACACGATTTTACCTATAGCCGCACTAAGTCCGCACGATCGGACCTACTTTTTCTTTTAGCCGCGAATTAATTCACGCACATAATATTTTTATGGTTGGTATGCTTGTTCGCGCTTGTTTGCACGTTCGAACAACGCAGTCACGATAAATCTACCCGCGTTAGGCCGTGCGTTCGGACATCTTCGCAGATTGGCGCCAGGAGCGCACTGTCACGTACAGGCACCAGGATGCTAGTCAATCGCCATGAGCGCACGAGACAAAAAGCCGTGGTCATCTGCGATCATCCACAAACGTTAGAGTCTACGCGGTCACGATACATTCATTTGCGTCTATACGTGCAATTGAAACCATTAGTCGCGGTTACGGTGTGTCCATCCGCGCCATTGTTTTTATTATAATAAAAAAGAAAAAGATCAATCAATCGCCATGAGCGTACTGCGTTCGCAGATTAGCTACGTGCTACTTCTCTTATATAGTTTGTAAAACCTCACGATAGGTGTAATTCACACTACTACTTCTCTTATATGCTATGTGCTATATATTGCTTCACGCTAATACTTCATTAGGTTTTATATGTTGCGATTCGCAGCATCTACTTTTAATATTTGCATTAAGTGTTTTTCAGGATTTGAATAACTCAGTTTTATGCTCCTACACGAGTAGCACCATCAAACTTGGGGGCTACCAGGGTATATAATACCACTGTTTCCGTACGCGTCACTCAAGTATATTTGGAAGCAGATCGAACGTAAGAGGTATTGCAAGCCCGGTACAAAGACGGATTTAAATATTCGCACCATCTTGCCGCAGGGGAGACGTCCTCTATCGGTTGTAAAGACGGATGTAATGTTCGCGCACAGCGCGCACCTCTGTCGCGCACAGCGCGCACTTCTGCCACAGAAGCACGTCTTCTGTCGCACTATGCTGCATTGCTACTGGTACAAAAGGTACGCCCTTACCCAGGATGCAGCATACGAGATCCACCTTCACCATTGTGAGACTCTCACAATCGCAATGTCAGTGTTACCCCAACTATAGAACTACGTGTTCTTCTTACGGGGTCTTTACTGTCACACTGTGGCGGGAAACCTAGCATATGCGCATCCCTCCCCGTCATGTAAGAACGGGTGTTACTCAGGATGGAACATGGTCACCACGGACGCGCCTACAAGGTCGCGGATTCGGATATAGTCTAATGGGCTAAACAGGACTGCGCCTCTGGGACAACCAGTGCGCACTGTCGCATTTGGGCTGCGCAGTATAGTCCGTCCTATGTGCACACCTGAGTTGCGCACACATGGGCCATGCCGTCATGGTTGATTGGGCCTACGCGGCCATGAACAGAACTTAAGTCTAGCATAACATAGCCATGCACTATGTCACACTAGACTTGGGGGGCTTGTGGACGTATAGTCTGGAATGGGCCAGGCCCGGCAGACAGCGGCCCACTCTACGCCTAAACCCTAATCCATGCCTTATAAATATAGGGCTGGGATTCCATTCACAACAGAATACAACAGGTTACCCTAAACCTAACTATTATATGCTATATCGCATCGACACTAACTTGACCGTCGGAGGTGGATCCCGGGGCTACGGCCTCGGGTCCACTCCTAACGGGTTCTCTTTGTTGACAGGTCTACTTAGGGCTCGAGAAGACAACTAACGGCCCAGGGAGAGTCGTTGGATCCAGCCCGCGCCAGATTATGCATCAACAATGCCAGATTGAAGGTATTCAAAATTATGAATTGTAACACAGGTTCATTAAGGCAGGCCTGCATGTATCTCATGATAAATAATGTTTTTAGGATAAATTTTCCTCCACCACCTTACCTCAAATACTACTTGGATTAAAAAATCATTGTTAATGGGTATGCCTGGAAATAATAAAAGGGAAAGATGCATTACAGGATCAACGTGCAGATATTGTACTTTTTAAGTGAGGGTCGAAACGGGGCACGTTGACATTACCAGGGAGAATTCCTCTGTATGTCAATGACGGACACTATTCATTAACATATCGATCTAACTTTATTTTAACGTAACGACTTAGGTTTTTGTAAACATGCATCACTATATACGTTTTGACCAGCTATCTATAAATGTAACCTGAATTGATGTGTTGTCATATGAATGGGCTAAAAATTGCCACCTCTCTTTTACAAGACTCCATTTAAATTTCCTAAGTCCTAACGACACATCGGTTCCACCCATTTAATCCTATACGTTTTATTTAAGTATATTAGGACCGAAATTTGTGCCTTGTAACACCCTTATACGTTTTGTGATTCGAGGATAAGACCAAATTACTTTGACAAAAATAAAAGATATTCAGTTAGTTCCTTATTCTTAGCATGATACTCGGTCTTTCCAAAATAAAAACACGCTTATTTCCCCTCTCAATCACACATTATACGGCTCACATACTTCCCCTCCATACCGAATTCTCTCACCCCAAAAAAATCTCTTTTGTTTTCTCTCAAGATCAAGAAGGAAGAAGAAGGTGTTGATTGTGTTGTTGATTCGTACGTGATTTTGGTCCTTGGTTCTTGTCTCGTAATTCTGCCATAGGTAATCATCATCTCCCTTTTTGTTTTCAATCCATACGACACACCTATGAATATGAAATCAGAAGTTAAAAAACATGTAATACGAATCAATCTAATCATGCTTTTGTGATTACTCTTTGTCTCATTAAATTGTAACATGTATCACAAATATATACGCTTCATAAAATCACGAATTTGTAAAACCTACATGTCGACTTTTGCATCTGTTTAGGTCATTTAACCTTAATAAGCTCTTTAATACGTGAACTAAAAATCTGGAAATTAACCCTAAGCATTTAAGATGGGGCGCACACAATTAAGACGTGGGATTAGGGCCTGTTTGGTGTTATTTTATGTGACTTCTATGACTCGTTATTTTGTGTTTTGTGTGTGTGATTGTGTGTCGATCTTATGGGCTGTAAAACATGTATATTTTATGTGAATTAAACCTATAAAAAGATGTGTGTGAACCGGATCTAAAATAGTTAGAGTGTTAGGTTTGTTTTGGTTTCGTTAATGCATGATATGTCTCGTTAATTATGGGGGCTGAATTGTCCTTGCATGCGTGACCTTGTGTGTGTTGTGTGAAGTCTAAAACATGTTTACAAACTGAATGGAAGTGGTTAAAAGGCGTGGTAATGGTTTGGTTAAACACTTGGTCATTTTGGACTTGGTTTGGTCTCGTTAAACATATAGTTGCATGCTGTCCAGATTTGAGTCAAATTGAACGGGTCTAAATTAATAATACCAACATGTTTTTGCATAAATTTTGAGTCAAACTAAGTTCATGATGTGTACTATTTGAATATCAAATTTCGTGGTCATTGGAGGGTGGGAGAGTAGTCTTTTGATTTTTGGGAGATTAAGTGTCAAAGCTGAGAAATCGAGTCTCAAAATCAGTTGTTTTTTTATTTTTAGTTTTCATACCATAAGGAGTTAAGAGCTCTCCTTTTACAAGGTTGATATTTAAGTTATGTTTGACTTGCTAGAATTTTTGCGGATTTTTCCGAAGTGTCTAAATGGGTTAATTAAAGGCAAACTTTCTGTGTGTATCTGCAGTTAATTTTCTGGCTAGGTCTGGAGAAATGATTTTTGAAACAGTACTTGTAATTGGTGATAAAATCTATTAAAATTTGTGAAGATACTAAACTAATATGGGAATCACTAATAATTATTTCAGAATTTTTGGAGCTTAATTGGAAGGCCATAAAAATCATAAAGATGTGATCCAGATTCACTAATATATCCTAATTAAGTGATGTATGATTTGGAAGTACCTATAAACCCTAAGTTTGATTTATTGTGAATGTAACTCTAAGTTACTAATTTTGGAAAGTTTAGCATAAACCCTATGTTTGATTAATACCATCAGTGGATGCAAGGTGATCCAAAAATGCTACTTGTCCCAACCAGAACCCACACTTCGAAAATTTAGCATAAAGCTTCTTCTGACGCAGAATCTCTAACACAATACTAAGATGCTTTTTCGTGCTCCTCCTTCGTCTTAGAATACACCAGAATGTCATCAATGAAAAAAATAGTGAATTTATCCAGATACTCATGGAATACACGGTTCATCAAATCCATAAAGACAGCCGGAGCATTAGTCAAAACAAATAGCATCACTAGGAACTCATAGTGACCATAACGAGTAGGGAATGCAGTCTTAGGAACATCTTGCTCTTTCACACGCAACTGATGATAGCCAGATCTCAAATCAATCTTAGAAAAGAACTTCGTACCCTGAAGTTGATCAAATAAGTCGTCGATAGAAGGAAGCGGATAACGGTTTCTAACGGTAATATGGTTAAGCTCACGGTAATCAATACATAATCTCATACTGCCATCCTTCTTCTTCACAAACAAAACAGTAGCACCCCACAGAGAAACACTCGAACGAATAAAACCTCACTCAAAAAGATCTTGCAACTGCTCCTTCAATTCTTTCAACTCCATCGGTGCCATACGGTATGGAGCTTTCATGATAGGTTCAGCACCAGGAATCAAATCAACACTGAATTCGACTTTACGCTCAGGTAGCATACCCGAAAGTTCATTAGGAAACACATTAGGAAAATCCTGAACAACTGGATGACTCTCGATGCGAGGACCATCCAACGAAGTATCTTTTAATCGAAGCCAAAAATCCTTCACAACCATGTGATATTAACGCACGAGCTTTCATAGCAGAGATGATCTTAACAGACTTACCAGGTTGGGAACCATGGTAAACGAATTCAGGAGCATTCAAATTGCCAAATATAACACGTTTGATATGACAGTCGATAGTCGCCCGATGCTCGGACAACCAATCCATCCCAGAATAATGTCAAAATCATACATGTCCAACAGAAATAAATTAGTGGAACCGATCTTATCGTCAAAACGTAAAGGACATTTCTGAAATTCGTGATTAATAATCACATGATTCTTCATAGGAGTCGAAATAGATAGAGCATAAACTAATCGTGTCACGGGAATATTAATATGTTTAGCAAATAAAACAGAAACTACCGAATGTGTTGCACCCGTATCAAAAAACCAAATACAGAACGATCAAACAAATAAATAGTTTCCGAAACGGTACCTGAAGCACTAGCTGCCTGATACCTGGTCAAGGAGTACACTCGACCCTTTGTAGCTGGCTATCGGTCATTCTTATTACCCCTGTTGTTGTTACCACCCTTTCTCGGGCAATCCTTAGCCATATATCCAACCTGACTACACAAAAAGCAAACACCAATAGCCCTATGACATGTCTTCCCAGGATGTAGTTTCCCACAAGTATCACAACGGGGAGACGAAGCATAATCCACATATCCCTACTGGCCAGACGAACCAGAAGAACGGTTGTTCTGCTGATCACGGTACTGTTTATCACGTCCTGACCTTTGGTTCTTGTATCCCTACCTGTCATAACCCCATCTATCATAACCCCGCTGATCATTACCCCTCGAATCATTACCCCGCTGATTGTTTCCCTGAACTGTCTCACCCTCTCCTGCATGATCTCGATGTTGCGGGCGGCGTTACCTGTGCTACATCGTCAAACTCGGTATTCACAATCCCATCCAAAAGATCATCCCTAAGTGCCTACTTGAAACTCCTAGCCTGTTCTTCATGAGTACCTGCCATGGCCCATAAGGATCCAGCCAAACTAAGAAATCTCTTCATGAACTCAGAACTAGTTTCCTTCTCCAACTGATGAATCGAATGAAACTCTTTCCCATAATTTAACTTCTTGGACCTCGGAAAAACACCGAAGAAAGAAAGTATCACAGAAATCATTCCACCAGTTGAGGCGTCACCCTCAAACTTATAGCTAGCAAGCCCAAAAACTTTTAACACGTCATCACACGCTAAACTTCAAAATCTTCTTATGACCTTAGACTATGACCTGTGAGGATTGGGTAGACATTAGGTTTCCTTCTGATTTGATCTTTTCCTTTTGTATTTTGATTCCTAACCGTTAATTACTTTCCTTGTTTCGTTTATGATCTTTCAGATGGTTAACACTCGTAAGACCGAAGATTTCACTTCTAACCCTGCCTTTACTGCAGCAGTCCAGCGGACTGTTGATGCACTATTACCCGACCTTACCGCCCGAATCAGAGATGAAGTCCGTCGGGAAACGGCCAATGGTGGTGGTGTTCTGGAGGTGATAATCTGCTTGAGACGATTTATACTTGGTTGGAAAGGTTTAATAAGCAAAATCCTCGTTCGTTTCGTTCTGGTACCACTCCGGCTGATGCAGAGTATTGGATTGCACACATCGAGAAGATATTCGAGGTACTGGGTTGTGGGGATGTGTTTAAGGCGCGGCTTGCTAGTTACGAATTTGAGGGAGATGCTTTGAACTGGTGGACGGCATATAAGTATGCCAAAGGAGGAGATGATTTTGTCGTTACTTTATCATGGATTGATATACGTGAGACATTCTTCCAGCACTATTTTCCTTTGTCTAAGAAGGAAAAGTTCGAGAGAGAGTACCACACCATTTATCAGCTGGACAGGGATAACAACAATGAGTTTATGAAGAGGTTCGTGCAGTTGGCTGGTTTTCTGGGGCCCAGGGCAGGGACACAGGCTGAGCAGGCTAAGAAGTTTAAGTGGGCTTTGAGGAATGATACTTTAGAGGGTATTGTGAACACTCATTTTGAGGATGTGGCCCAAGTTAGGAATGCTGCTCGCAACATAGAGATTGTGCAAGAGAGGTCTAGGAATGGTGTGAAGAGAAATCATGATGGAGATCGGGTTCGATCGGGTCAAGGGAACAACCCGAGGGGAACAACCAGGGGTATAGTAACTACAGGTCAGGGCGCGATTATCAGTATCGGGATCAGCAGTATAGGGATCAGCGGAATCGTGGTCGACAGGATTATCGTGCTTCTGGTTCGTATGGGCAGAGAGAAAATGGGGATCAGGATGCCTACAAGACGTGTGGGAGGTTACATCCTGGTAGACAGTGTCATCGGGCTTCTGGGGCTTGTTTCTTATGTAGCCAGATGGGGCATATGGCTAGAGATTGTCCCAAGGCAGGTGGAAACAACAACAACAGGGGTTATGGTAGTGATCGTCAGCAGGCTTCCAAGGGACGAGTTCATTCTATGACCAGGCATTAGGCTGCTAGTGCCTCAGGTACCGTTTCAGGCACTCTTCGTTTATTTGATGATACAACATTTACTTTATTTGATACGGGTGCTACACATTTAGTGATTTCTAATTTATTTGCCAAACATATTAATACACTTGCAACACCATTAAAACGTACTATATCTATCTCTACTCCTATGAAGAATTGTGTGATTATTGATCGTGAATATCTGAACTGTCATATCCGTTTTGACGATAAGATCCATTCCATCAATTTGCTTCCGTTTGACATGTATAACTTTGATATTATTTTGGGTATGGACTGGTTATCCGAGCATCGGGCGACTATTGACTGTCATACCAGAGTTGTATTTGGTGATTTATAATATACGCCCGATGCTCGGATATGACAGTCAATAGTCGCCCAATGCTCGGATAATCAGTCCATACCCAAAATAATATCAAAGTCATACATGTCCAACGTAAGCAAATTGTCGGAACGGATCTTATCGTCAAAATGAATAGGACAGTTCAGATATTCACGATCAATAATCACACAATTCTTCATAGGAGTAGAGATAGATAGAGTATGTTTTAATGGTGTTGCAGGTGTATTAATATGTTTGGCAAATGAATTAGAAATCATTGAATGTGTAGCGCCCGTATCAAATAAAGTAAATGATGTACGATCAAATAAACGAAGAGTGCCTGAAACAGTACCTGAGGCACTAGCAGCATGATGCCTGGTCATAGAATGAACTCGTCCTTTGGAAGCCTGCTGACGATCACTACCATAACCCCCGTTGTTGTTGTTTCCACCTACTTTGGGACAATCTCTAGCCTTGTGCTCCATCTGGCTACATAAGAAACAAGCCCCAGAAGCCCGATGAGACTGTCTATCAGGATGTAACTTCCCACACGTCTTGCAAGCATCCTGATCCCCATTTCCTCTTTGTCCATACGAACCCGAAGCATGATAATCTTGTCGACCATGACTCTGCTGATCCCTATACTGCTGATCCCGATACTGATAATCGCCCCCGACCTGTAGTTACTATACCCCTGCCTATCAGATCCCCGTGTATCATGACCCCGACAATCACTACCTCTAGAATCACTTCCCCTCTGGTTGTTCCCTTGACCCGATCGAACCCGATCTCCATCATGATTTCTCTTCACACCATTCCTAGACCTCTCTTGCATAATATCTATAATGCGAGCAGCATTCGCAACTTGGGCCACATCCTCAAAATGAGTGTTCACAATACCCTCTAAAGTATCATTCCTCAAAGCC
>LBNU01028737.1:44068-79772 GCA_014162995.1 Artemisia annua | reverse complement strand
GTTAAAGATTCCACCGGGTAGCTTTTTTACTCTATCTTTTTGAGGAGATATTTGCTGCAGACACAAAAACTACAACTTCAACCATTGAGTGGCTTTTCACCAAGCTTCTCACAAACCAAAACGTGATGCAAAAGGCTAAGGATGAAATAATGCAACATATACAGAGGAGATAAAGATTCAGATCTGGTTTGTCTTTCCTACACCTAAAACCTTGAACTTCGTAAAGCTATGCAAACATGTGAGGTGATGGGATACGTCATACGTCATCCCAAAAGATAGTCAAATTCTGGTTAACATTTGGGCATTTGTTCATGATTCTAGTAACCCTTTTAGCTTCAAACCCGAAAAAATCTTTGGGTCATAGTTTATTTACAAAGGCGACGACTTTGAATATTTACTATTTGGATAGGGAAGAAGAATGTGTCCTAGAGAGTCACTGGCCGGCTTCCAAGATGATCTTACTTATCGTTGCTTCTTTGATCCAAAACTTTGATTGGTTCCTTCCTAATAACAAGAATCCCAACGAAATTAACATTGAAGAGGAACTAGATATAATAGTGCAAGAAAGAGCCGTTACATGTAACTTTCAAGTTTCGCGACTCATGAGGACCTAAGTATTGGCACCAGATATTCAGGTTGACTGATTGTTGCTTATATAAAACTACACTTCTTTTTTCCTTCTTTCTAGTTCTTGTAGTTATATTTCATTCCAAATAAAATGATCATCTACACAATTGTTGTTTACATCAAACTGGCATTGTTCTTTAGCTTCAGTAACTATCCACAACGTCATTGTTCAAAATTTAGGCAACACTAATAGCATTATTGAACGACCTAGCTAGTAATAAGTAACCTGATGTCCTCATAAGAAGTATAAGATTCAAATCTCACTAAGACATAAGGGTGGTCATGAAAAGGGTTGGAAACAGTTATGGAGATACTCCAGTTATGTTGTATACAACTCGATGACATTGACTCTAATGATAAGTTGAACAAAATAACTTCATCTATTTATTTGATTATAAAAGTTCTAAAATAAATCAAGTAAGTAGAATTAAAGAACTTATTGCATTGGAGTAGAGGTGTTAACGAGTCGAGCTTGATAATTTTCGAGCTTGAGTCGAGCTCAAAGAAAATGTAGATCTCAAATAATTTCACGAGAGCTTTAGAAACTAACATTTAGCTTGGCTCGTTCGAAAACTCGTTTAACTATTCGAATCAAACGAGTTAAACGAGTTGCATATATAGTTTCAAAATGTTTTGATAGTAAAACCTTTAATAAAAATATTGCAATTATAGTTCAAACAAAGAGGATCAACACTTAAGTTTATATTCCCCGGTAAACTTTGGCTATATTTTTATAGCCTACTCAATTTTTATACTCATTATGTCCTAAATTATAAGTCAATTTTAATTCTTTCAAAGTCTTTTTATTTCAACTTACACCTTAATTATTTTTTTCGTGTTGTATAATACTTGATGCAAAATATATAAATGGACTTGTGTTTGAAATCCATTTTCATCGGTATACGTTTTATCAAGTATTATATAACACAAAAAAAATAGTACTTCCCCCGTCTCAAAATTATTGTCAAGAAACAAAAATCACAAAGTTTAATAAAAGTGGGACGACTATAATTTTCAACCACTCAAATAGAATATTCATCTACTAAATTCTCTTTTGTTTACTTAAAATGGAAAATGAACAATCCTTTTTAGACATCTATAAAAGGAAATATGAACTATTATTATGAGTAATAAACTAATAAGTAAGGTTAAAGTGATAAAAGAAAAGACTTTGAAAAATAAAAAATAAACTTATATTTAGGGATGAATAGAGTATTTTTTTCACTCATCCAATATGAAATATGAAATTAATTTCTCTTCGAGAGTCGAGCATTATTTAAATCCATTTTTGTGTTTGAAATCCATTTTCATCGGTATACATTAAGAAGACTTGGGTGATAGTACATTAATTGATATGAAAAAGAATAAATGAAATTTGTTTCAAATGGATGTATTAGTTGTAAAAAACAGCTTTCATATTCACAAAAGCTAGGCTTTTATTATTGCAAAGCCATTGAGTTATATAATTGATTCTAGTTTAGACGTCACTCAATTATTAAGCAAACATTTATGGCGATTGACTGAATTTGAATAATAATTTTTTCAACCAATAAAGATGATTGATCCAAACACTTTTACCCAAATAGACTATACGTAAGACAATGTTAAATCCCAACGATAGGCTCATACTTCAAAATGTGAATGTATTCGTAAAGTACTCTCTTATCCGCAACTAATCTACTTAATGACTGTCAGCCCCGTGCAGCTTGCAGGAATTAAACATGAGTCCATAGTAGAGATGCTCCAATACCAACTACTTACAACAACAACAACAACGATATTTAATCCTGCGAGAGCGAGATATGTGATTTGTGAAAGGTAAAATATAAACACACCTTTTTCCGAAAGTTAAACTAAAAGCGACACAAGTCAAATCCAACAAAATAAAACTAAACCATAACTTCTAAAAAACACAAGAACCAAACATTCAAACACTCCCATAGCCTCAAACAACCAAGCACACCCACATATGTTAATCCTATCTATCTGGGCATTCCTATGTGAGATCATGTCCGAGAAGCTCCTTCATGTCGTGCTTGGGTCTATCCTCCCACCTAAGTTTTGGTTCTCCTCAAGTTGTCAACTATTAGAGCTTCCATGAGTGATTGATAAAAAATACCAACAAATAATAGAACAATGTATAGGGATATAAAACAATCAAAGATATGGTGTATTTTCAGGATAGGGGACATCTAAAGCATATATCTCATATATATATTGTATTAAGAAACGGAGAGCGCGCTCACCTGAACCCCGGCATTAGTAGTGGTTTTGTTATTCTTTGTGTGACTTGGTCCGCCATTATTAATATAAGGAGATACAATGGTTAGCATAAACATAGGAGACCGAGTATGTTCCTTATTACTAGAGAGGTGTGTAAATTCATCACAGAAGTAAGTTGGTGGCGGCGTTATCCTATACTCATTAGTATCCTTAAGCATATAGTGAATAGCATGATCCTTCATCTCACAACCGTTTGGAAAGAGTTCCCAAGAATTGTAACTTTTCATAACCCAGATGCCACATGAGGGGAAACCATCTTCAGCGGGAAAGATGCAAAGACGGCCTTCAATGATCCCCAGTGCGTAACCATAATTCCAAACATATCTACTGTCATACGGTTGGGGAATTTCGATCTCTAAATTCCTCTTTGGCTAAATCGAAAGACACAAGTAATATATTCTCCCTGGTTTCATCATTGGGATTAAGCCAAAACCAGTGAAGTGCCCCGTTGAAGAAGATACCAGGTTTCGCTAGTCAACTATCATCAAACCTATAATTGACTTGTCCAAGAGGTTTCCAAACATTAGATTTCAAAGATAATATATGAACAAGTGTCTCACCTTCTTGGCAGATGGCCAAAACAACTTTGTAATCATCTGAGGATGAATCATAACCAAAGCCCATGCATCGCATCTCTTTAGGACTTGTTCTTTTTGGTGGCTGTTCAAGTTCCCTAAACTCTCTAGACATAGGATTGGTTACACATATTCGAGGTCCACTCCATGAATGTATGCATACAAGGCCATTGCAAGAACCTTGCATACTCCAGTCATGGTAGGACCACCACTCCTTAGGTACTTCGTACCGACTTCCAGACAAATCAAGATATGACCTAATCATATCGATTTTCTTTGTCTTGTCCTCCTCTTTGTTGTTAATAAATTTAATTTGACTTTTAGCAAAAGAAGGACTTGTTATCAGAGAATACCATGACTTACAAACGCTTTTGCTTCGGAGAAGATCTTTCACAACACATCGTACAAGTATCGACTCAATTACATCAGAGTTGGTCATCTCGTAACCTGTTAAGGTGAGCCGTCGGTCAGCGGCGTGAAGAGTTAACGACCTAGATCTAAGATAGGGTTGTTGTAATATGCGAATATATATATAAGCATACAGTCGGTGTTCAAGCCCAACCTATACACGTTGGCCCAACTCAATCCGACTTTCTCGCACATCCACGATTTTTTTTTTATTTTCTTTTTTATAACTAACACCAAATAAGATGGAAGTACAACGTACTTTGTTTTCTTATTGTACTACCTATCTACTTATATATATCTACTGTAGTTTATATTATATTAAATATAACTTTCTTATTATTATTATAACTAGTATTGAGGAAAAACCAAAGAAGGAAATAGATACAATACTTAGAGGGCCTCCTGATCCTCTGACCCACGGCCGAACACCAAAACATCCGTCTCGGGTACTTTTTGTTGCTGCCGAACAAGGCAACATCAAATTTATAGTTGAGCTTATTCGTAAATATCATGATCTTGTATGGAAAATAAACGATGATGGCCTAAGTATATTCCACATCGCTGTCTTACATCGCCATGAGAGTATCTACAATTTATTATACGAGATTGGGTCGATGAAGGATTCAATAGTTATTCTCAAAGACCAAGAAGGGAATAATATGTTGCATTTAGTTGGGAAGATGGTAGATAAAAAACGACTTCAGGAGGTATCGGGAGCAGCTTTTCAAATGCAGCTTGAATTGCTGTGGTACAAGGTAAAGCATTCCCTCGTATATTCTGAGTAGCTAGTCATGTCTTTGGACAATCATTCTTTGGATATGGCACATTGCCACGTATTTCACAACTAACTCGATCATGTGTATTATACCATATAGAACTTTAAACATTTGAGGTCCTTTGTTATATATATGTGCAATAGAAAGGTCATTCTTCCTTATTGTGCTTTACAGGAAGTAGAGTCTATGATACCTCCTTCTTATCGAGAAAGGAAGAACAGATCTGGCCAAACACCATATGAAGTATTCACCGACACCCACAAAGATTTAGTTATCGAAGGCGGGAAATGGATGAAAGGTACAGCAAGTAAATGCATGGTGGTTTCAGCCCTTATAGCCACCATAGTATTTGCAGTCGCTTATACGATACCAGGTGGGTACAACCAAAAGGACGGGTTTCCTATGTTCCTTCACAATGGACCTTTCCTAGTGTTTGTGATACTGGATGCCATTTCTTTAATCTTGTCTTCAACTTCAATCCTCGTGTTCTTATCCATCCTAACTTCACGTTGCGCTCAAGAGGATTTCATAGAATCATTACCCAAAACACTAATGCTCGGTCTTCTAATGCTTTTTCTATCCATAGTGGCTATGATGCTTTCTTTTAGTGTCGGTTTCTTTGTGCTATACCGTCACATGTTTATCGTGGTAGCAATTTTCATTAGCATACTTGCCCTTATACCTATCATTTCATATGCCAGACTTCAGTATCCTCTTTTCATTGACGTGTATCACTCAACATATCGTTCAAGATATCTTTTTAAGCCAAAGAAACGGATGCTTTACTATCAAAATCCAAGTGCTTAAGGATATTGTTGTACATCATTTTGAGTTTAAAATTTCATTTAAGTATCTTGTTTTGTAGTTAAGCAAACTTTCTTACTTGGTTCTTTTTAATTCAAATTTCTTTGTTAGGAAATTTTTTTCCATGGTTTTTGTTTAATGAAAATTGTGTGCCAATTGAACATGAAGATTATGAGATCAAGTGTTCCTATTTTACTTAGACTCTTCCTCTTTGTGCATAGATTCTGTCAAACCATATATTGTGGTAAACTGATCCAAGTACATTTTGAAGATTTGTTGGAATGGCTGTGAATATGAACCACACCAGGGTTCCTGGCCGGATCGTAAATATTTATGAAGTCTTTTTTTACATTTTGGAACAAGTATATCATCTTTGTCCAAACATTCTAATAAAACGTCATTAAATGAGTAGCCAATATTGTAATCGTGAGTTCATGACTATTGTCTTCAAACAAGTGGGAAGTCGCCCGCTGCGTTGCAGCGGGGATTTTCGAGGAATTTTTACGATAATTATATACGAATAATGTCTAGGCGGGGCTTCTCGTTGTGAGATCGTGATATTGTTTTTGCAGACACGTGTTGTATTTGTTTGAAAAAAATGTTTGGAATAAATGTTGTGTCAAGCTTTATTTGTAGTTGTCGTACTTTTGGAATGGATGTTGTGTCGGGCACCAGTTTGTTGCGGCAAGGTTAATTTTGACCCCTATGGTTTTAAAAAAATTTAGGATAATTTTAAAGTTATTTTATAGGTTAAGGGTGTATTTTGAAAATTCTTTTATTTAGAAATTATATCTATATCAAACTTCCACATTTTTTATAAAACCGTACATACGTCAAAAGTATATCAATATTGGGCTTGTTTTCTTTGTTATCGAGAGGTCTTTCTGCCAGTATTTTTTTATTCAAAAAACCGGTAGGTGTCCGTTAGATGTTTGATAAATAAAGTTTGTTATATAAAAAAGTCGTAAATATTAAGAAGTTCAGGGTGTTTTTTGTAAGTTTTTTTTTTTGTTTTTTTTTAATATTTGAAGAAACAAATCGAGAACACTATCCAATCTTTGATGTTTACGAATATTATATATGATTTTCAGAATTTTCTATTCATCGGAAGAATATTATATAGCACCGACTCCGTAAGAAACGATTTTTTATAGGGCACGCAACCCTATATCTCCTCCTATAGTATTTATAGTGAATAGTGAATTATTATTTTTTGTCTTTTTTTTTATAGTTCACGTTTTTTCCTTTTATTTTTTTTTTATAATTCACTTTTTTCTTTGTCTTTTTTTCTAAGAGTCGAGTTATAATTTGTTGTTAATAAGATGAGATTAAAACTGTTGTCCATCTAAAAATGTAATAATAGACTTAACAACAATGATAGCCTAATGGGTATGTTTTTAGTTTACCTACATCTAGTGGGGCTTGTATCATTTTGGTTAAGGGTGTTCATTGGTTCGGTTATCGGGTTATTCGGTTTATTCGGTTCGGTTAGTTCGGTTAAATTTTTTTCTGGGTCAAACCGAAAATCAAACCGAACCGAATTCAAATTTGATTCAACCGAACCGAAACCGAACCGAATAACCCGAATTACATAATTTTAATTATTTTTTCATTATGTTTTTATCAAAAAAATTTTTCTTCAAGCTTAAATAATGATATATTTATACTAAAAAAGAGTTTTAGTACTTTTTTTCATATAAATACATAGAAAAATGTTATATTTATACTAAAAAAAAGAGTTTTAGTAACTTTTTTTCATATAAATACATAGAAAAATATATCTTATATACTAAAAACTTAAGTTGTCTTATAAATGCAAAGTGCTCTTCATAAATGTTTCTTGAATTGATTGTGAAATGTGGAGGCTTCATGTGTTAGTACATTGATTTTATAGTCATGCATAAGGGTAAGTCCATAGAAATCGTGCATAAAAGTTTATACGGTACAACATGTTTCAAGCCATCTCTAAACCAATAAATGTTTCATGAATTGAAAGTGAAATGTGGAGGCTTCATATGTTAGTACATTGATTTAATAATCATGCATAAGGGTAAGTACATAGAAACCGTGCACAAAAGTTTGTACGGTACAAGATGTTTCAAGCCATCTCTAAACCTCAAAGAATACAAACCAAAAATGCCATGAATGCATAAATTTAACACACCAATTAGTGGTTAGTCTTTTTACCTTCCCGTCCATGAGTTACAAATATTTTATCAACTATATAATGTGTCAAAAATCACACACAACAAACCACAACTTCCTCCACACCGCGTGCACATTGGGCTACAACTTATAATGGTAGTAAAGTAAGCATCATATCGTCTTACTTATTAATCATATTGATTTATATTATTTTATGTAAATTTCACGTGTGTTTTGTGTGTGTAACAATGTAGGACATAAAGATGGTGCTTAGGAGGTTTGGTAGTAACATCATCTTCTCTGATGGTTTAAGAGATCCTACACATTGTTGTCTTATCAATTAAGTGGAACATGCACGAACATTTTTACTTTGATCGAAAATGCAATATATTAATTAACTGTATTTAAGTTACTAACGATCAACTATATCTAATTGTTTTTTGTAGCGCGTCAAGAAGCATTAAAGAAAGAGATTGAGAAGTCACAAAAATTGTATCAAGAACAAAAAAATGCAAAAGGCCAATGAACAACAACGACAAAGACAACAACAACAACAACAACAACAACAACAACAACAACAACAACAACAACGCCACGGCCACCGGTGGGATGAATACTTAGCATTCATATTAATAGTGCGTTACAAATTAAACATGCAATATTTTACTTCATGTAATACCGATAAACGGGCTAATACTATTGATTCGTTAGCAAGTAAGTTTATTGAAAATAATGTGACGAGCATTCAATTTTCAGTCAATAATTATTACTACACTTTGTTGGTACATTTTAATATTTTTGCTCTTAATGTAGTTTTTTTGTCTTGCGTTGTGTTAATGTCACTTTCTTAATTAAACGTCTTGGAATATTGCGTGACTTTGATATTCGATATGACTGTGTAAATTATGTCGATGTTACATATTGAAAATGGTAGTATATAATAAAAATATAATAAAAATATTTTCACACTATCATCATAACAATGAGAATCTTCTAAATCGAAGAAGTATATAAAGGAGAAGAAAATTGTATTTGAAATGTTATCCTACACCTATCACGAGGCAAGCATTATTCATTTGAGTTTGAGATCATGTGATTCATGTCGTCATACTGTAAATACTTCGAATGAGTTACTAATGAATGCTCCAAATTCGATTCAATATTATAGTTTATGGACAAATGTTGTAATAATGCATTAATTAAAAAATAATTTATGTAACTTACTTATATTAAAAGATTACATATAAAAAGCCTCATTTAAATATAACATTTTGCAAAAAACCTCTTCACATTAAAGAAAGAGATCGAGAAGTCACGAAAACTGTATCAAGAACAAAACATGCAAAATGTCAATGAACAACAACGACAAAGACAACAACAAGAACAACGCCACGGCCACCGGTGTCAATATAGATGAATACTTAGCATTCATATTAATAGTACGTTACAAATTAAACATTATTTTACCATACGAATTATAATTTATTATACGAAATATAATTTATAATCTTTAATATACTAATTACTTTAATGTTTTATGTTTTTATTGTTTGTTAAAAAGGAAATTTGTTTTATAGTTCGCTTTTTATAATATAATTTATTTGAACAACGAAGTCCGTCTTTCACAAAAAAATGAGAGTTTCAAACATGAACCGAAAATTAGTCCCGAACATTACGAAAAAAACAATTAGATCCAACCTGTGTGCATCGCATGGGTCCTGGGGCAGTCCAAACCTGTTTGCATCGCACGGGGATGAATATAAAAGGTCTCCAACATTAATGTCATCGCTTCATATTTAAAAGAATTTATGTAACTTATACATATTAAAAATTTACATATGAAGAGACTTTTTTCAATGTAACATCTTGAAAAAGAATCTCTTCACATATACTCTTTTAATGTCAATAAACTATTTTAAATGTGTGTCATGCTTAGAAATGTCATACCATCACAACTTAGATATATAATGACGAAAATAAGTTCCGAAGATTACGATATAAAAACTTATATGCATCCCATATGAAACTCATATACAACTAAATAAAGTACTTTATTCTTATAAACCTTAGAAAATGAGTAATAATATGACAACTTTTATACAACATACGTACCAAATATTAAGATATAAAAACTAATATACAACCCTAAAGCAACAAAGAAAAGTTTATTAAAAACGTTTAAAGGTTAACACATTTGTGATACCATGACAACTAAAATCTAAAACGACAAACATAAACCCAAAAAACTATACTTTGACAGCTTCTACATAGCCCGTGTGCATCGCACGGGGTATCAATATTTTGATAGAGCAGTATGCGTTTAAGCTTATTACGCAACGAACAATTAGAAACGTACAACCTCAACAAAAACACATAACCAAAACAAACCAAAACTATGTGCAACGTACGAGATTAAATACTATTTTGAGTGTTTCACTCAACCTCAATTAAAAATGACAAAATAAACAACACAACTTAGAAACTTATTAACCAACAAAATCCAACCATGATCAAAATGACGTAAATTAGTGCCGAACAATAACAATTTAAATATATAATACCATCATATACAGCCCGGGGCATCGCCCGGGTCTGAATGACTCGTATTTATAAGAATTGGGTCCTACTATAAAAACGAGGTCTATGACCTTTTAGCAGGGCTAGGCCAAATCCTCCCTAAGTGCTTTGGTACTTTTTTTTTGTTTTTTTCGTTTTGTCTGTTTCCTGCCTTTTTTTTTGTTTTTTTTCTGTTTTTATTTGTGTTGTAAAAAAAGTGTTATATAAGTTTTTTTGTAAAGCTTCAAGTGTCTGTTTTTTGTACTTTTATTTTCGGTTTTTGTCTTTTTCTGCCTTTTTTTTCTTTTCTTTTTTTGCGGTTTTTAATTGTGTGAAAAGTAAAAAAAAAGGTGTTAATGTTTATAGATTCAGTTTTGAAAAGTAAAAAAAAAAAAGTTATAGAATGTTATTTTTTTTGCTCAGATTATTATCGTTTATCATTTTGGCTGCAAATTTGAAGGTTGCAAAGTGGAAAAAAAACTCACTTTACCGTCCATTCGGTTATGCCACGCCAATCAAAACAAGTTTTTTTTAAAAAAAAATCATCATCGCCAAGAAACAATCACAGATCATAACAGATATAAAAAATTAGATCTAAAAAATTATTTTTAGATCATAACCATCACCAAGAAACCATCACCAATAAGCATCCTTGGTTTTTTTAACAGATCCATCAAAGTATCACAAAAAAAGTTCACAGATCTAACAAAAAAAACCAACCATCATCATGGATCTGTTAAAAAACCAACCATCATCATGGATCTGTTAAAAAACCAACCATCATCATGGATCTGTTAAAAAACCCAACTATCATCAGAACATCACTAACTGAACCACCACTTAAACTATCACGGAGATGGTTTTTATCATAAACTACGTTCAAACCATCACGTTAACAAGTTTTTAGATCTAAAAAACTCAGTTTTAGATCTAAAAAGAGAGAGTGTGTGTTATAGAGAAAGAGGTGAGAGAGAAAGGGTGTGAGAGAGATGAGACATATGGTAGAGAGAAAGAGTATGAGAGAGTGTTATCACATGGGATGTGGTGGGTGGGTCAAAACAAGGGGCTTTACAAAAGTAACAAAAAAAAAGTACACCTACAAAAATAGCCCCCGTTAATATAAAAAAGTAGCCCCCGTCAATATAACCCCACCCTTTTTTATAGGGCCTTTAATTCTGCCACTCTTGCACTTGAATCTAAAGATGCAGATGCCAAAGCCCTGTAACTGATAAACAAGACCCACAATTACTCACAAGGTATTATTTGGACCACACAGCTAACCTCTGGATAACTATTAAATAGAGTGGGGGAAAACCCTTGAATCACTTGAAAATGCCATTGCTGTAACAAGTCCAAGATGTGCTTTCTTAACTACAGTATGCACCTTTCATGTTACTTGAATTCAAAATATGGGTGTCTCCTTGAATTGTACCACTGCCATTCTCAACAAAGAAAATTAATTAAGAAAATAACCACAAAAAAACTATAATGGAGTATCATGCACCAGCTACATTGATCATTAAAGAAACAAACTCTCACATGGCAAGGAGCTTTCCGTCACTGGATACATTAGAGGCAGATATCGGTCCAGACAACAAATTTTTTAGCTAATTCGCTTCCAGGTTGTAGTGTTCCACTTGATGATCCTCGATCTAGCCAAATCACACAAATATTCACAATGGTCGGTTCACGAGACCAGATAATACCACACTGATCAGAAGAAATGGCAGCATGGCACGATTTATAATTTAGTGATGATAAGGAAACGACTATGAACAACTTTTAGATAACCGCGCTGGACCAGGAACTTGGAAAGTCTATAAAACGAAGAGATTTAAGAAAGGAAAAATGAAGAGTTAGAAAGGTAGAAGGTTGTTATAATGATGAAAGAGAAAGGAGGAATAATGTATACTCACAAGTTCTTGTTGAGAGAGGCATGTTTTTGATTCAATGTTCTTTTGATTCGACTTATTAGCTTGGGCGGTGAGAATTCCATATAGTTGGGTTCTTAACTGAGTTTGTCCTTCATATTTCCCAGTTAATAAAACCATCATCTTATCTCATTAATCCCTTTTTTCTTTGCCGAAAGTCAAACTACCCATATTTGAAGGCATCGATCCTAGAGGGTGGATCACCAAGGCTGAGTTGTATTATCAGGCACACAAAACCCCTTTAGAACAGAAATTAAATCTTGTTCAAATATATATGGAGCACCACCATGATCTTAGGGTAGAGTGAAGATGCCAGTTAGTACATCGGATTATGAGATTGTTGCTGCATCGGATTATGAGATTGCATTTTTTTGGTGGAGTTAAGAAAATGATACGAACCGGATTGATGAAGAGATAAAAAGAATAAAATAACAAGATAGATGTTTTTTTGTTTTTTTTTTTTTTTTTTTTTTTTTTTTTTTTTTTTTTTTTTATTTAACGACAATAAAACAATAAAAAAACAAAAAAAAAGGAGAATAAAATACAGGCATCCATCCTCGATTAACAAGATAATTAAAGGAGGAAGGAACCAAAGGAAACAAGAAAAAAAAACATCCAAATAAATCTAATCTACAACTCAAACAAGACTATTAGTAGCACACTACTTTTACTATCAAAATACTATCACACATTCACACGAACCAAAATGTGAACAAAGTGTACCATGCATGACCATGACCCACAAAGATAATACAATACTATGAAACATGAGCCATATAACTTGCATAGTCAAACAGGAAAGTTACATACTTGCAGCAAGAACCAAACGTGCAGCCCAAATGACAGATGCCTTAAACTTCAGACTGCACAACCTGAAACTTAATGCCAAACACCACTATATTGCAGAACCAACCAGCAAAGCTGAAACTTTATTGCCAAACACCCTTTGATGTAGACCCAAACAGCAGAACTTAACCTTTAAAGCCAAACACACTTGATGAGAACCAAACAGTAAACCTCATATGTATTTAGGCTTACGCCCTGACACACACGAGCAGCTAAACCACAGAAGTGCAACAGTCGGCTTTCAATATTTCCTGTTGACCCCACTGTCACGCAACTAAAAATCTATTGGCTAACCAATATGCATTTACCCGGATCAAATAGCCACAGTTGCCAATCAAATGGCTTTTTCTCGTTCTTCTACTAATCCATTCAAAACTTTTAAGCTTTATATCTTGGCCTATTTTATTGACGCTTGAAACTTTGCCTTTAAACACACGTGTATTTCTTTCCTTCCAAATGAAGTACCCGGTTGACCATGTAACCACTTGCCACAACATTCTCGAAGAGTTATTAAGGTAATCTCCTCCACCGTGCGAAAACATGTCCCTAATAGTGAATGCGTCAACAATACCCAATTTCCACCAACTAAATATTTTTTCCCAAACACTCAATGCCATATTACACAAAATCAAACTATGGTCACATGATTCCACTGTATCACCACAACACGGACAGAGTATTGTGTCTAAATCAATACCCCTCTTATCAAGTTCCACACGAACCTGTAACTTTCCTTTAATAGCTCTCCATATAAATATATTCACTTTCTTTGGCACTAATCTATTCCAGTGCGTTTCATCCTGGATAATTTCCTCATTCAAAGTCTTTTCTTCCACCATCTTTGTTAGTGTTTTGACCATGTACTTGCCATCATCTCGAGCATTCCATCGCCAAACATCCCTACACTCGGTAGACATTGATACATTTTGCAATATGCTAATTAGCTCCCCAATTTCCCCGCAGACCCTTCCTCTTGGCTCCCTAACCCAGTCCCATTCCCAAACCCATCTATTGTCACCCCATTTCCCTTTTTCCCCCACCCGACCCTCTTTCCTTCTATCTAGATGATACAATCGGGAGAACCTATCCCTAAGTCTCGAGTTGCCTACCCATATATCACCCCAAAAAGATATATCCATCCCATTCCCCACCTTACATATAAAAGATGATGAGAAGCTAATACCTAACTCATCTATTTCACTCCCTACCTTAATTATATCCCGCCACACTCCATTACCACCCATATTATTCCCTACCCCCCCAAACCCGACTACACCCCCGGTAGCACCATAGACACTTTTTATGACCCTAACCCACATAGATCCCCCTCTTGCTTAAACCGCCACCACCATTTTCCTAATAGTGCCCAATTTTTTGCCCTTAAAGACCCGATATTTAACCCCCACCCCATATGAAGATAGAATAGAATCCCACTTAACCCATGATAATTTTTTACCCTCGCCCACCTCTCCCCAAAAGAAGTCCTTACGAATACGCTCAAGACTTTTTATCACATACGAAGGCACACGAAACATCGAAAAATAATACAATGACAAACTACCAAGAACCGATTTAACTTATGTTAACCGACCCCCAAATGACATCGTTTTGGCTTTCCAATCGGCAAGACTTTTCTTAAATTTTTCTATCACGGGCCGCCACGCATTACTACGCTTCATACATTGACCAATTGGCAATCCCAAGTACAAGAACGAGAATTCACCCCCACTACAAATCATCCATCAAACCATCTGCTCAATTTCTCCCGAACCAACACCGACTCCATACTCTCTACTTTTGTTGTAATTCACCCTTAATCCCGATACTTCCTCAAAACACNCCAAACCTGCCTAAACCCCCACTCGCACCATAGACACTTTTTATGACCCTAGACCACATTGACCCCCCCTCTTATAGATGGTTTATTTTAATAGATAAATGGACACCCAATGATTTATATTAATGAGATAAACGGACTCCCCAATTGATTAACAAATCGAAAATTCATATCATTCTTCATATTAAGATTACAGCCCTAACCATCTTTATATAATAACACTATTCTTGTAAAACAAGTTGCCTCACGAGATTCCAGGATCCCATGTTTTGACTTGTAGTTCTCCCTCTTGTGGGTCATAATGAGACATCATCAAAAAGTGTTGGCATTAGGAATGGCAATGGGGCGGGTTTGAGGCTAGGCGGCTACCCCTCAACCCCCAAACCCGATTATAAAAGTCATCCCCAAACCCGCCCCAATCCCTATAGAGGATCTTATCAGGCAACCCCGTTGGAGCGTGATGCTCCATTATACTCATGTCATTTTCCGTTTACTCTTATTTTTTCACTATTAACAATGTCATTTTATGGAATAACTTGAAGAATCGAGAACCCATTAATAATAAATTAAGCATTGGAATAATTAACAACCTTTTTAGAATATTATGACACAAAATAAGCTTCTATCATCACAATTTGAAATATTACAAAGATAAAAACTAACCAAAATTAGAGAATTACAAATTTAGTACGTAAATACTAACACAATATTTTATGTATATGTATATATATTAACGAGAATGGCGCCGGTAGGCCGCGTTGCGGACCAGCCAGTTTTTTTGCACTACAGAGCTCCAATGTTCATAGATCGTTATCAACTTGTTATCAACTTACCTGAGGCTATGCGGGTGTATTGCATACAAAATGTAAGCAACAGTTGTCTAACTTTTGGCATGTTTTATTGTACTTTATATCCACCATAGAAAGTGCCATTTTTTTATTTATGTCAAAGAAAGAAAAGTGGGCTACTGCCAAAAGAAGGGGATATACTATTTCTTCTTGTTGCAGTTATATCAGAAGTAGTATTGACTACTAAGAAGCTAAAGAAGAAGTATTACTCAAAAGTGATGCGTGCATAATCAGGTTTCAAGGATGACCCAAAAGCAGCAGAGGTTGCAGTGCCAACTCAGTATCAGTTTAGGTCTACAATTTGTTTTTGGTCGAATAGCTATATAGTACCAAAAGGCGAATTGTTATGAATGTTCAAAGTTGACTTTCTAGACCCCTGGGATAAAAAAATATTCAACAGATTATATCCAGTGTAGAAAAGCAACATACCTTCACTTGCAAACTAAAGTATAACATGTTACGGATACAAATCACTGGATGGAACCGTTTCCGTGCACTTGTTTATCACCTATGCTTAAAATCCCTACCAAATTCTTTAAGAAGCAAATGATGACACAAATTTAGCTTAAAGATGATTGGTGTGCTGAGTAACTCGTTCTTCATAAAGTCTGCAGCTAATCGAGTACCTTTTTACATGCGAGGAAGAACTCATGATGATACACGTTCAGTCCCCATAT
Source organism: Artemisia annua (assembly GCA_014162995.1). Classification (NCBI taxonomy): domain Eukaryota; kingdom Viridiplantae; phylum Streptophyta; class Magnoliopsida; order Asterales; family Asteraceae; genus Artemisia; species Artemisia annua. Next base: position 63,459 of record LBNU01028737.1, on the reverse strand, counting down.
CATATGTCAATAAAAGAACAGCGGAATGTTTCTTTTGCAGCTGGTCACCTGTATCTTCCGCTCTCACTGCTATTCGACCAAACATACGAAGAAACCTGTCATTATAGATAAGAGTAAACACTAAAATGTCAACTTTCAGCAACAACTTATAGAAGCTTGTAAAAAACAAAGAATGCACACTTGTGACGTAAACGTTGAATATTATGCCCAAAAAAAGATACATGGTGCATCAACAGTCATGATGCAAGCATCAACAGTCAATAGCCTCATGGCTTAAAATTACTAAAACTTAAGAAAACTTTAGTAACAAAACAAATCGCATAGTAAGTATTCATAACACAAACACAGACTTTGTGTCATACTTAAGACTAAATCATAGTAACTTTGCAATAAAAAAGCACAATCTTTGACCTTTTAAAGTCAAAGTTGTATCAAACCATGCTTAGTGAATACTATAAACCTTAAAATACACCAAAAAAAGTTACATTTTTTCTTTACCCGATAAGCATTCAACTCTAAAAGTGACCAAAATACCACTAACTTAGTTGATGAATCAAAGTATAAAAATACATGAAATAAAACATACCAGGAGCAGACACAGTAGCAACAGAAGGAACAATGGAATCATTTCTTTTAGGTTCAGCATTCAAAGCCCTCACCGCTTTTGATCTTTTTCGGGATACACTCAAACTCGCCGGTGCCGGAAAACACCCATCAGAAAACTGTAAATTACTTGATCCATCTTAATAGCAACACAATAAACACATTGATCCATCTTAATAGTCCAAAGTGTGAAACATATACTAGTATATTACTATAATGGCCCAGAATTGGTAAGTTTATGATGGCGATTTAGTTACGGATAACGTAACAGTTTGCATGAAGGATATGATTTATGGTAGTGCAAATTCTAATTTTTATAAACTACTTAAATAGGAATACAATAACTCTCAGAATCCATGTGCATCATCTATATATGCATCATCTTTATGTAAATAAACCATGTGCATCTATTTTTATGTGATACCAATTGATAAGAACCGGATTGATGTAGAAATAAAAAGAAAAATATAACAAGATGAATGGTTTATTTTAATGAGATAAATCGACCCCCCAAATGATTTATATTATTGAGATAAACCGACTCCCCAATTGGTTAACAAATCAATAATTCATATAATTCTTCATATTAAAGATTACAGTCCTAATCATCTTTATATAATAACCCTATTCTTGTAAAACAAGTCACCTCTTAATATTTACCTAAAATAAAACATCTATACTACTTTATAATAGAGATTAAACCAACTCTCCTATTACATACTAAGATTTCCTAATATATATTTTAAGCAAATACTAGTAAAATAGCACTACTTACAACAACTTAAAGAACAAATACAATCATTTAAATCACATACAATTAATACACTATTTAAATCACTCCTTCACTAAAATATACAATCAATTTACCACATGGTACAATGTAATCAAGCTAGTAAGCCAAACACTTAAAAAAACATGCATATAATTAGGGATAGGCAAGTCAAAGCTCTTTCAAAACGGTTAAAGCTCATAAAAGAATAAATCCTTTCCCGTTTTCAAATGTTTTCCTCATTCTTGCCCATATTCAATTAAAAAAAATTAAGCATGTAAAAGAAAAAAATCCACCTTCCAAGACAAAGATAAATGATATCCATTTTTTCGCAATTTATATCAAAATGTTAGCCGAGAGCCATAAAAACCAGATCAAAAGCGTTTTGCAAAGTGTTAAGAAGAAAATGTTACGGTCGAAAAAAACTACAAAAATCTTTACTAAACGTTGCAACAATGAACTACTGAATACTAAAACTTATGATAAAAATAAACTAAAAAATGTAGTAAACAAATAATGACTAGATTTACAAGTTAGAATATCAATAAGCTTTATGGTAAAACTCATCAAGAAATAAATCCTTTCCCATATAAAAATGTTCTCATCATTCTTGCCAATACTCCAATAAACAAAAAGAAACATTTAAAACTTAAATATTTAGAACAAAATAAAAATAAAATAAATTTATAACGTTTCCCACAAGAAAATCGGAGGTGCACAAAAACACTTCAAAACCCAAAACATATTTAAAATCTAAAACACTAAAACAGTTAAAAATAAACATTAAAATGTTCCAAAAAATCAAAAACATTATAGATTCATATAAACTGTGTAATCACCTCGGATAAAATTAGTTCTTGTGGAACAAAGAGTAATCTTTTCAAGAAAACCCTAAAAGGACACCCTAAAACTAATATACAAACAAAGATATATTGGGATTTAATGTTGCGCAACTATGACTCAAAATGCTTCCATTTTGATTATTTGGAAGGCGATCTTAAGGGTTTCACATATAAAAATGTGAAACAGCTTATTGATATAATGAGGTGAAACCTAAATTGAAAGAGATGACCATAGAGTGTGGATTGTGAGTTTAGGGATTATGGTCTTATGAAAGATTTATGGTTGTGTTGGTCCTGAAAGGATTTGTGAGAGATGGACTTTGTAGGCTGTTGGTGGGTTAGAATTACAGAAGGCCCGTATTGATCCGGTTGTATATAATTATTCAACGTTTGGTTTATAAGTTTTTGGGTTTCTTTTTACTAAGCTTGTCTTGGTCTGTTGCCATATATGGGTTATTCCGACAACGCAATTAGCTCGACCTCTTTATTATCTTATCTTAACCTCTTATAATGCAAAAAGCCTTTTTTAAGCATTAATTAATTACATTTAAGATTGTTGAAAATTAAGGAATACAAGATGTGTACAATCAATTGATGCATCAACGCATATACAATCTAAAAAAATACCCTCAATGAAAACAACAACTCAAAAGCACAATGCACAAACTAAGCAAGCTATTAAAACACAAAAAACAAACAAAATAATACAAACTAAGCAAAGTACCACCAAACTTTTGTCATTGCTTATAATCCCTAAACAAACAAAATAATCGATAAAGCTATTGTCAAAAAACGTATAAGTGAAACAAATTATTGGCCGAAAAAAATAAATTACAGGGTACCCGCCGCCACACGCGTGAGTACCTTGCTATTTGACTAATGGTTAAGAGAGTTTAATAGGTTGTTTGTTTGGAGGATTGGTCATCAACAGTTGCATTAATTGTAGGCGTAAATAATTTACAATAGAATGGTTTATTTCATGAATTGGTTATCAATACGGGCCTTTTGTAATTCTAACCCACCAACAGCCTACAAAATCCAACTCTCACAAATCCTTTCAGGACCAACACAACCATAAACTCTTTCATAAAACCATAATCCCTAAAGTCATAATCCACCTCTATGGTCATCTCTTTCAATTTAGGGTTTCACCTCATCATATCAATAAACTGTTTCATATTTTTATATGCGCAACCCTTAAGATCGCTTTCCAAATAACCAAAATGGAAGCATTTTGAGTCATAGTTGCGCTACATTAAATCCCAATATATCTTTGTTTGTGTATTGGTTTAAGGGTATCCTTTTAGGGTTCTCTTGAAAAGATTACCCTTTGTTCCACAAGAACTAATTTTATGCGAGGTGATTACACTGTTTATATGAATCTATAATGTTTTTGATTTCCTGAAACATTTTAATGGTTCGTTTTAACTGTTTTAGTGTTTTAGATTTTAAATATGTTTTGGGTTTTGAAGTGTTTTTGTGCACCTCGGATTTTCTTGTGGGAAACATTATAAATTTATTTTATTTTTATTTTTTTTAAATATTTAAGTTATAAGTGTTTCTTTTTGTTTATTGGAGTATTGGCAAGAATGAGGAGAAAATTTTTATATGGGAAATGATTTATTTCTTGATGAGTTTTACCATAAAGCTTATTGATATTCTAACTTGCAAATCTACTCATTATTTGTTTACTACATTTTTTAGTTTATGTTTAGGATAAGTTTTTAGTATTCAGTAGTTCATTGTTGCAACGTTTAGTAAAGATTTTTTTAGTTGTTTTCGACTGTAACATTTTCTTCTTAACACTTTGCAGAACGCTTTTGATCTGGTTTTTATGGCTCTTGGCTAACATTTTGATATAAATTGCGAAAAAATGGATGTCATTTATCTTTGTCCTGGAAGGTGTATTTTTTTCTTTTACATGCTTATTTTTTTTTTTATTGATTATGGGCAAGCATGAGGAAAACATTTGAAAACGGGAAAGGATTTATTCTTTTATGAGCTTTAACCGTTTAGAAAGAGCTTTGACTTGCCTATCCCCAATCATATGCATGTTTTTTTAAGTGCTTGTCTTACTAGCTTGATTACATTGTACCTTGTGGTAAATTGATTGTATATTTTAGTGAATGAGTGATTTAAATAGTGTATTAATTTTATGTGATTTAAATGATTGTATTTGTGCTTTAAATTGTTGTAAGTAGTGCTCTTTTACTTGAATTTGCTTAAAATATATATTATGAAATCTTAAAATTTAATAGGAGAGAGGGTTTAATCTTTATTATAAGGTAGTATAGATGTTTTATTTTAGGTAAAGATTAAGAGATGACTTGTTTTACAAGAATAGGGTTATTATATAAAGATGATTAGGGTTGTAATCTTAACATGAAGAATTATATGAATTATTGATTTGTTGACTAATTTGGGGAGTCGGTTTATCTCACTAATACAAATTATTGGGGGATCGGTTTATCTCATTAAAATAAACCATCTTGTTATTTTCTTATTTTTATCTTTTCATCAATACGGTTTGTATCAATTGGTATCACATAAAGATGATGCACGTGGTTTATTTACATAAAGATGATGTACATAAAGATGATGCACATGGTTTCCGAGAGTTATTTTATTCCTATTTAAGTAGTTTATAGAAATCAAAATTTGCACGACCATAAATCATATACTTTTTGCAAACTATTACGTTATCCGTAAGTACATCACTATCATAAACTTACCTATTCAGGGCCATTATAGTAATATACTAGTATATGTTTCACACTCTGGACTATTAAGACAGATCAGTCAATGTGTTTATTGTGTTGCTAGTTGTGCCAACATCGAGTATAATTCGTTGCAAGATTGAACGATGCTTTCACAGTTCTTCCTCTAAAACACCCAAAAAGTTCATATGTTTTTATCATCGTCAACATATTAAACATAAGTAACTAACTATGTATGTTCATATCACACATTCAGCTATTAACAACCCTCGTTTCCAAACTAACATTATATTCTAAACGCTCCTATAATCTTGTCACAAAACATAACTAAACATCTGTAATTCAAATTTAACATTTATAATCAGATGTTGAAATCCTCGATTACTAAACACTTTAATGGCGTAAATAACAACACGCAATCAGTAAACACTAAACCGAAGCCCTAAATACACAAACAATTCATCAATTAAAGTAAGTAACAAATTGAAACCCTAAATACAAAAACTAACCGTTCAAACACATACTAAGAATGTGTTAATTAATATTCATTCCACAAGTGGATACTAACTAGTAATAACTTGAGTTATCATACCCATTGCTCTTATAGCTACTTTGTTAGATTTTCATGTGTAATATCCAAACATTAACATGATAGGCGGTAACCTACTTGTATCATCCNTTTTTTTTTTTTTTTTTCCATCAAACTCGCATTGTTATTAGCTTTAATTACTATCCACAGGATTTTTGTTCAAGGGTTCGATCCTGTTTCCACCTAACCTAATGATCCGCGGGCTTTTTAAGTTATCACGTCTTCTCATGTTTTCCGCTCTTCCATAATTAATACGAATATAACATGCCTGATTCAAACCATTAGTAAAATTAGTGATTGTGAACAACATCCGAACCTAACTACCTTGTGATATGAACTCTCTCTAAACCCAAAAAATTATAAGGGAACCCCATCTGTAAATGTATATTCACCCACACGTGTTTTGTCAAAGCATAATCTAAGATTTAAAGGACTAAAGATTAAATTATGCATATGAAAAACATGAAGAATAAATATGTAAAAGAATGTCAATGTGTATATGGGTCGGGCTTGAACAATGATCTATTGTACATTTATTTACTCCGTATTACTTAGTAGTATTTTATTATATATATAATATACACATAGTTTTGCCAACTCTTGGTGTTACGATCTAGGTTTTGAATGATAGAGATGGTCATGTTTTGAAAGATGGAGATGGTTAGTTACATCAAGTGGATACTAACTAGTAATAATGATGAAATTAGGGTTACCCGTAAATTCCTTCAGCGAATTGTTCGAGTTTTTCGAAGCAATCAACACTTCTATAACCCCACGACGGTGATTCATCGATGTTTAATTGACCGTACGGTGCTCCGGCCATGGTTGTTAGGGTTCCGGTCACAGGATTTTTTTCAAGAGTGCGTGTGTGTTTGGTTAATTTGTGTGAATTGTAAACTTAGTAAATTTTGAATTTCTTATTTTTGAAGAAGTGTTTGGAATAAGTTGAAGTAGTGTTGTTTAGACTTAGGCCATGAGTTAATGGAGAGTTATTAAATTGAGAGGAGGAGGATGGTATAACATTGGAAGGTAGTTGTGGAGAGTTAATGGACGTAAGTGTACTGGTAGTAGTTATGAATAGTTATGGAGTATTTAATGTGGGTAAAAATGTACATTGACACAAGGGGATGAGTTATATAAGTCAAATACCTCATTAAAAAAAACCCCATTTTCTTGCCTAGCTTATAAACCTACTCATATAAGTTTAGCCAAACACTTGGTTTGGGCTTTATGAGTTATATATGCGAAAGTAAGAAAAATAGTTAGCGGAAATTGTAAATATAACTGTGGCATCGACCTTGTATTGAATTCTTGAGCGTGTCTAAAGATACAATAAAGATTTTCAATTATATCACTATTAACACAAGGTCATACAAAAAAGAATATCCATAATTTCTCTCGGTGCATCCCTAAGCATTCCTTTATCATAGTTTAATGTGTGCAAAACAAAAATACAAAGTTATAGCATAAAGAATCATACCTGCTTGTTACAATTCCGAGAACATCTATTTCAACAATGATAGAAAGGTTATTCGCTTGTGTGTCGTAAAATAAAAGCGCCAATATAATTAATGAGTTTGAGCATCTACTTCGGTGTAAGTTTCGCCAAGGCTTATATCTAAAAATATTGCTTGGAGTAAGAGTAGTGGTTGTGTGATCAAGAGTTGATGCTAACATGTTAACAGTGACGGTTTTAAGATAGTAGATTGTTGCATGAAGAGTTGAAGGTTTAGATGTAAGAACATAAGTTAGTTGATAGTATGTGTATTTATTTAGGTTAAAAAGTTGAAGGTTTGAATGCAAAAGCAAAAAGTAGTTGATGGTGTATTTATTTAGGTTAAAGAGTTGAAGGTTTTAATGAAAAGGCAGAAGATAGTTGAATTGTATTTATTTAGGTCGGAGGGTTGCTTCTTTGACTGTAGAAAAGAATTAGAAAGGTGATGATTTGATGTCATGTGCTTAACAAAAAGCGAAGATTCATGAAAGAATGTGATATAAGTGAGCTTCATGCCTTCATGTATATATGTCCTTACAATCGAAGGTTCATATTTATTTATGTCATTGTGTGTGTAACCTAACATATTACTTTCCCATTTAATGAACTTAATTACATTTGAAGCTTTTATTTGTTTCGTGTGTTATGACTTACGAGTGAATCAGATAGGTAGGTGGGCTTCATTTATATATATATGTCCTTTTCTTATGTGGTTGATAGTTAATGCAGCTATGTAAGTTGGTAGCAGGCTTGAATATTTGATTTTCAACTGTATCTTGTAGCATTAAGAATATGGTTGTTTTCCTTAACATAATATGATACGATGTTAAACATATAGTGCAACACATGTCAATAACTAAATGCTTAAATATCTTAAACGTAAACGAATTGAAAGTGGTCGGACGCATGCATAGATTAAAGGGGTAATTGCATTTTTATGAATTTTATTTACCATTTTTTCAAACTTTGTGTCATATTTATTTATTTATTTTATTTTATTTTTCTTATTGGCATGTCATAATTTCAAATTTCTTCTTCATGATGTATCATAGATTAATAGTGTATATAACTTGACCATTATACCTCTACCACTTATACTCAAATTAATTCGGGTAGAGGTAAAATGGTCAAAATGTTACACACAACTTGTTTAGAATACACCAAGAAAACGAAATTTAAAAGTGCGATATACCAAAAAGGAAAAAGATAGTACGTTACACAAAATAGAAAAAATGACAAGTGATATAAATAAAGAAGCAATTAGCCCTAGATTAATATTAGAATGTAGAACGCAACTTTTTTCTACGCTATTCAACACATGTTAGGTTTACACTTTAAATTAAATTAAATTAAATGGACTCGCGATGTTCATTCCCTTTCAAATCTAAATTTTACGGAAAAAAAACATGATGTTGTAGCAATCTTTACACCATGACAAAAAGTAGCAAGATTGATTATATGTTAAGTCAAAGAAAATAGCAAGATTGATTATATCTGAACAAAAATACACAAACGATCATAACTTTTTTAGCTTTAAATTCACAATCCCAACTTTAAAACTAATATTTAGCTTTACTCGTTTAAATATTTTATTCAAACGAGCCGAATGAGCTAAACGAATTGGATAGGTAGTTTCAAATTATTTTGATTGTAAAATTTTAATAAATACTAGTATTATAGTCAAACTAAAGACTAAACTAACAATACATTAGACATTCTGTCACATCAAAGATGATCAACTCATCAACACTTAAGTTTATATTCTCTAGTAGCCTTCTCATTTATTTATTTATTTTCATTTTTTGTTTCACTCATCTATTGTAATATATGAAAAATGTAAGATATGAATTTGTTAAACAACTTTAGCTCGTTTAGGCTAAAACTCAAGGGAATTAACAGATAGGCCTAATAAACAGGCCTAAAAACAGACCTACCGCATTAATTACTTGTACATCTGATAGATGTACAAGTAATTAATGCGGTAGGTCTGTTTTTAGGCCTGTTTATTAGGCCCGTATATCATATCTCAAAACTCAACTCAACTCGGAAAGTTAACACCGCATCAAGTCTTGAAGATGCCTTAATTTTGACTTTTTACTTTCGGATAGGGCCCAAACCACATCATTAAATTCCAACTATAACGCAATTTGCAGCAGCATATGATTTGAATCATCAACGGCCCTATACGCGCTTACTTTATTACAAGCCCAACTTTTTACCTCAGTCGCTTTAAACCAACGCGCCACCAGGATCTGCACAAACGTGAAGTACACGCACTGCACATGCGTTTGGTTTAAGTTTGGTAAATATTCATTGGTATATGCCACCGACACTGCCAGCTGCATGTTCTTCTTTCCTTGACGACAATGATTCATGTTTTTTGGTAGCTAAAGTATCATAAAAATTAAATATTGCTCCTTTGTTTTATCTATGTTGAGTTTTTTAGTCCTTCTTAATTTCAAATGTCGCAAATGACCTACTTCTAGTCTCATATGGTCAAATGCATGTACTTTCTTGAATGTCATCTTGTTTAATTATTTGTAACACATATATTAAACATGATTCATAAATTAACTATGGATAACTAAACTTAACAGAATATTGTATACAGTAATGTTTTATAGGTGTAACATAGTAAGTTATAGGCTTATAGCATAATATTAATTCATAACTTTTAATCTTCATTCATTAACACACAATTTAAGTATTTGGTGCAAAATACTTGATAGTTGCCCACGTTGACCGGTCAGATCGAAACTTTGTCATGAAAACTGCGTGAAAGACAACTCTAAACTAAGCAGATGAAGGCTAGTCACAAATTAAACAATTTGACCTACGCAATGAAGAGCGACCTATGGAATCGTCAAGAATCAAACACTAATTTAATGAACACACTAACTAGATAAAAAGGTTTATCTCATTTTTTTCAGCCTTATCACTATTAGGGCTAAGTATCGGTCTAAGATAGAACCGGACTGGCAAAAACCGGACCTGATCGAGATCGAATTAGACCAAAACCATGGACCGAGGACCGGACCGAATGTGTTCAGTTCGATCCGGGTTGGTCAGTCCAAGAAGGCATTATTTGTCGGTTTGTACGTAAGACTGGACCGGACCGATCCGGATCGAGACCGAAATAAGGAAAGTTGAGACCGAGACCAGACCGCTAATCCTTTGGTTCGGCCGAATTTTGGTTGGTCCAGTCAATTTTCTTCTCAGTCCGATTGGTTTTAGGGTCTGCGATGCTCAGCCTTATCACCGGTATAAAAACTATAAAGTACAATTTCACAATGGCATCTAAAAGTACACAAGGACCAAACATTCAAAAACAAAAACTACACAACCCACATTGTAAACTCAACCCATTTATCTTAAACCTTTGATACACTTTCCCTTCATCACCACCTCCATATCCTCTCTCACACTACTCTCTCTCACACAGTCACACTTGAAACACACACTAATGGCGAAACTAGCCTTACTTGCAGCACTATGTGTTATCCTACCAGTGCTCATCAGTGCTGCAAGGCCCATGTCAACTCCCTTCCGTTTACAAGGCAGAGTTTACTGTGATACTTGCCGTGCTGGCTTTGAAACTTCTGCTACTACTTACATTCCTCGTATGTTGTTTTTATGTCTCTTTAGTTTTCATATTTTTTTATCTAGCTAGCATGTTTTTTTTTTACTGTGTTTTAAGGTTAGTTTTATCATAGGATATGTATTTTAAGGTTAGTTTTTATGTCACTTTATTATAGAACTTGTAGATCTGAATAAATGAAGGCTATATATGGTTATGTTTTTAGTAGATCTGTATAAATGAAGGCTTATAGCTTTTAAAATAAGCTAGCTTATAAAATAAGTCTTGTTTGTCACATATGCTTATGAAAGCTTATGCCCAAGCTAGTTGAAACGGGCTTATAGTTAGTCAAATTACTTAAATACCCTTCAAAATGTAATGGATGATCACGCAAAAACTAGGAAATATATCTAAAATTTAGTTTGGTGTATTTTTATGCGATTTTACATTACTAAGCTTTAGCTCCAACTCATACAAGCTCCGGTTTCCGGCTTATAATACCTCCACCATTACGCCAAACATACATGATAATTCTGTTGGTAGGTCACACATATATGATGATATTCACATCCTTTTGGCATTTTAATGGAAAAGTATAGTAGATGTGTGTATGAAGCTACGTAGATCTAATTTTTTCCATAAATAAACCATTAGTGTGTAATGTGCGCCAATTATCATATCCGTTTGATCAAAGAACAGATTTTCAAATTGTACCCCGATTAAAACAAATCAGTTTATATTGTCAAACTGTTTCGTATTTTTTTGCATACTCAGAGTTCAAAGCTACGAATAACATAATAACTACAGCTTCATTCACACAAATTTATGAGTTCTTCGATATGAAACTAAGAAACTTATAAAAATGTATGCTAGTCAACTTATACTTGTGGTAATTTTACTTTAATGTTCGATAGCCTAGTAGTTTTTAAGATCTAGAACATGCTTAGTGTTCGTTATTAAAGCGTCTGGTACTCCGGTGTTGAATTAGGATTAACGATCTACAATGGTAATGAAAAGTTCACTGCTTGATATTGAGGTTAAATGTCACTCTATTGAGGCTTTCGACTTAACACTCTTCATTGCAAATTGGTTGGATATTTTAGTTATAGTAATGTCGATATAGGCTCATGAATCAATAAAAAATACACCAATACTTTGCATACGGACTCTCCTGTTTTCAATAGCTGATTTAAGAACCATATAATCGACTGATCAATAAAAAATTTATATGCCACCGTTGAGTCTATAATAACATGTATTTCTTGTTCGCCTTATAGGTGCTACGGTTAGGGTCGAATGCAAGGACAAGGACCAAAAAATCGTCTACACCAAGGAGGGAACAACCGACGCCACCGGAACCTACCACATTCTTATCAACGAAGATCACAGAGAAGAGACTTGTGATGTCGTTCTTGTCAGCAGCCCAATGGGCAACTGCAAGACTGCTGACCCAGGGCGTGACCGTGCTCGTGTTGCTCTCACCAGCTACAACGGCATTGTTTCAGACACCCGTTTTGCCAACGCCATGGGATTCATGAAGGACGACATCATGTCTGGCTGCACCACACTTCTTCAATCACTCATGGAAGAAGAGGATTAGATTGTTGCTTACATAAATAAGTCTAATTGATTTCTATGTATTCTGATATGAGTTTCAGAAAATGTTGACCAAATATTATCTATTTATATGTGGTGTTATGAGTCCAATATTGGAACTTGTAGTAGTATTCTTGTTTAATGTTATATGGAATATTTTAACCGTTGCTTCATATGTTATAACTTTGTAGGCCTTGAAAATGTTACATTGTGTTTCAAAACTTATTAAGGCACAAATATAAGCATATGCAAAGTTGTTCTACACATTAAATCAAACTATGAACATGACTCTAAAGGACTTAAAGGTGAATTTGTTGTAATCAAAGGAAGCCATACATCATATATGCAGATGTAATGCAAACCACAACTTTGATATAGTCTTCCGAGATTAGCCTCGCATGATACAATGTCAACCAAAAGAATTCCGCCGGTACATTAATTATGATGTGCACACATTTTTCGCGATACTAACATCAGAAGAGACAGAGACCGGGAACTTATGTTTTTTTCTCCCGCCTCAGCTTCGAGGATGGGAGGTTTTTCGATGTACTAACGCTAATAACAGTGGCACCTCAAGTATGCTTGTGACTTGTGAGGCGCCACCGAACATCAAGAGCATTATAACTTAACTACTATTCTACTAATATGATTCAACTAGATGGTTTATAAAAGGCTAGGCAAACATAGGAGTATGATACTGTTTTATACTTATAGGTTTCGAATAAGTATCGTAACAAGTTGGGGATGTAGCTCAGATGGTAGAGCGCTCGCTTAGCATGCGAGAGGTACGGGGATCGATACCCCGCATCTCCACTTTATTTTTTACTTTTTTTTTTTTTTTGCTATTTTTACTAATCCATGAACACCTCATCTCAATGTAAATATATGTAACGTAAAGCGAAGGCATGAGTTTAAATTATGTCTTCTATATTTTTCTAATCATGTTGTTAGTTTACTTTTTTATAAGCCGTAATAAGAGAATCGGTTACCTTTTTAAACTTGAGAAAATTCCCAATTTAGGCCAAAAACTTTTCGACATTTCAAGTTTTGGTCGAGAATTGACCCCATTCCCATTTTGTTCATGCTCGACTGCTCAACTAGCCTACATGCGCGACACGTGTCCCACTATCAGTTTAATATTACTTTTTTTGGGTGCAGGAAGATCTCTGACAAGATCTTTGTTACTGTTGGTAGTGGATGTACTTTAATATATTTTATTGCTCGACTCACTTGCTCGACTGATGGCTGCTCGACTGACGGTGTACTTTATCTATTTTAAAAATAAAAAAGGTGGCAGAGAATCTTTTGGAAAGATCTTCTTTGTACTTTCCAAATCTCACTTAAAGATTTTATTTTGTACTTTATTATGTACTTTTAATTATTTTTTATTCTCTTTTTTTTTTTATCTTTCATAATTTCACTTAAAGATTTTTTTTCTTTCTCTTGATTATTTCCGTTTCAAAAAAAAAAACACACACACATCTTTAGGTTTTCTCGTCTTCCAAACTTTTTACATGTTTAAGGATTGATCGATTCCGTCTTTTTCTAAAATAATTAATTTCGAAAAAAAAAATATTTTTCTAAAAAAAAATTTCGGAAAAAAAATTAATTTTTCTAAAAAATTTAATTTCGAAAAAAAAATTTAAAATTAATTTCGAAAAAAAATAAATTTTTCTAAAAATAATTTCGGAAAAAAAAAATAATTTTCCTAAAAAAATTAATTTCGAAAAAAAATAATTTTTCTAAAAAAGTTAATTTCGAAAAAAAAAATCTAAAAAAAAGAATTTCGAAAAAAATATTTTTCTAAACAAAATAATTAATTTTTCTGAAAAAATTAATTTCAAAAAAAATATTAATTTTTCTAAAAACATTAATTTTGAAAAAAAAAAAATTTTTCTAACAAAAAAATTCAGAAAAAAAAAATTCTTAAAAAAATTAATTTCGAGAAAAAAAAATTTTCTAAAAAAATTAATTTCGAAATAAAAATATTTTTGGGAATTTTCTCAAAATAAAAGAAGTGAATAAAAAAATAATTAAAAGTACAAAAAGGAAATCTTTGAGTGAGATTTTCCAAGTACAAATAAAATCTATCCAAAAGATTCTCTGCCACCTTTTTTATTTTTAAAATAGATAAAGTACACCGTCAGTCGAGCAGCCGTCAGTCGAGCAAGTGAGTCGAGCAATAAAATATATTAAAGTACATCCACTACCAACAGTAACAAAGATCTTGTCAGAGATCTTCCTGCACCCAAAAAAGTAATATTAAACTGATAGTGGGACACGTGTCGCGCATGTAGGCTAGTTGAGCAGTCGAGCAGTCGAGCATGACCAAAATGAGAATGGGGTCAATTCTCGACCAAAACTTGAAATGTCGAAAAGTTTTTGGTCTAAATTGGGAATTTTCTCTTTAAACTTTACTAGAGGCCGCGTACTAGCCGCACGCCGTATGTATGTATACACGATTTTAAGTTTTCTAATACAAACCATCCAGCCTTATTTTCGCTTGTTCTCCCATTAAAGCATACTAGATATGCTAATGATGCAGTATGACCGACCGGATTATTTTACACAAAGAGGCATATTAGTAACATATACATTTTAATACATGATCGTAAGAAAAGAACCATTCAATTTGTAAGCAGGCTTAAGTGATAGTACATTGCCCGGTAGAAAACCTCAAAATGTTCTATTTCGTTACAGTATATTCCTTCGGTACACATGTCGTACGGCCATTTTACACGAATCCATAACTTATAAAGTCAAAAGTTCAGAAAACGAAAATATGAATTTGCAATTTACAAAAATAACTACTAATCTTAAGGTAAAAAAGAGTCGAAAAAGCATTGTGGTTGGTCATGGCTTGGACAATGGCAAGGGAAAGCATAACCAGTCCGACAGTATTTTGTGCAACTGGATCAAATTGCAGAGTTCATCATGTTTGAGAGGTGAAGGTTTTGCATTTCTTACAGAAGAAAACCCTCGATTTTGGCATAATACAAAGCTGCTGCAAGTAACAGGATGAGCAGAATAACCCACATGTTCAATCCGCCTGAAAAAAAGGTTAAAAAAACGCAAGAACAGATAATTAGACATGGTCACTCGGGCACTAAAAGTTGTTGGTTCAAGTCAGCACGCTACCAACATAATCTCATCAATGGTGGTAGTGGTATTGCAAATAAACATAATAAGTACCAAATAATACATAGTGTTAATGGATGCATACCACTTTTGGTCGCTTCTTTAATTAATGTCACTCTTGCACTCGAATCTAAAGATGCAGATGCCAAAGCCCTGTAATTAATAAAACAAGACACACACTTACACAAGTTATTATCTAAAACAAGCAGTTAACCTCTGGAAAACAAGTGAATAGAGAGAGCAAAAACCTTGAATCACTTGAAAATGCCAGTGCTGTAACAAGTCCGAGATGTGCTTTCTTAACAACAGTATGTACCTTCATGTTACTTGAATTCAAAATATGAACGTCTCCTTGAATTGTACCACTGCCATTAACAAGGAAAATTAATCAAGGAAATGGCGATTAAAAGGATAATGGAGTATCAAGCACAAGCTACATTGATTACTCAATATAAATACTTTCAATCTACAAAATGAGTGAGAAAATAGGTAAAATCTTACATGGCAAGGAACTTTCCGTCATTTGATACACTAAAGGCAGACATCGGGTCGCGCACAACATACTTTGAGCTAATACGCTTCCAAGTTGTGGTGTTCCACTTGACGATATATCCTCCTCGATCTAGCCAAGTCACACAAATTTTCACAATGATCAGTTCAAGAGACCAAATAACCATATTGGTAAGAAAAAATGGCACCATTTCCTATTTAGTGATCTCTGAAATTAGAGTGGCATTTTTTGGTACAACTTCAATCTGAATACGTATCCAGCACATTAAGAGGGTAATATAGACATTTGACTAATAGTCAAAAGAGTTTAATAGGCTGTTTGTTTGGTGACTTGGTCATCAAAAGTTGCATTAATTGTGCGCCGAGTGCTTATTCACAACTACAGAACTACTAGTCAAGTGTGGCTAGCTAACAACAATATAAACAATTAACAGCAGAATAAAACTTTTAAGAGATAAAGTAGAAGGACGTCATATAGTATACACACCTCGCATTGCAGTGACATAGAGAACTTGGTCATTCTCGCTATTTTGTGAGAACCTACAAAATCCAAATATTTCATCCTGAATGGGACACGTGAATTAAATTAGTATATAACCAAACATGGTCTAAAAACAAGGTAGAAAATATAAACCTTGATATATTTGTACTTACGAACCAAAATCAATTCTTACATTTTCTTTGGGTAAAGAGGCTTTGGCTGTTGATGATGAGATATCCCAGACCCTACCGGGCCCACTTCCAACCGAGACAAGAAACTTCCCATCGGGACTGCAAAAACAAAGGGCAATAACATCAGACGAGGAGAAATAAAAGTAGAAATCAAGCCTCGAAAAAAGAGTTATATTTAACCTGAAATCTAGGTTCTTCACAGATGTATGAGCTTTAGGTGCATCAAGAACTGATGTCATGCTAGGCCACTTAAACGCCTTCAATGTACCATCCTGTACTGCACCAGATTTGGATGGTTAAAATTAAAACAATCAACGGTTTGCCTCACCAAAATATGTTACTTTTCATCGATAAAAATCAAAATATGTAAAACGGCGACTTTACCTCACCACCAACTGCAAGTAGCGAACCATCATGGCTAAAGGTAATCGCCAGCTGTTGTCCAACACCTACTAATCCGTCAAGCACTTTTTCAGATGGCTTTAGACACAATTTGATGCTACCATCCTTCTTGTTTGTATCCCATTCATATAATCTGCACAACCAAATACGACACCATAACACTGTAGCACCGAAATCAAATAAACTAATGAGACAAAATGATGAACCTTTATTTTATACACAATACTTTACTGCAGTTTATAAGGATGCAGCAACATAAAGACAGGGACCAAATTTAGTCTCACATAGTAGACACAGCAAAACCAAATGTGTTTCTCTCTAGCCTATAGTATTCGAGTAAACCGTTGCTTATAACACCTATTATATTATAAACTGATTCGAACATTTGGGTGCCTATAAGGGTTACCTGCAACTTTGCGGCAGTGAACATATTACACCGTCTCCTCCAGGGTGAACAGCCATTCTGTAGGGCAGATCATCACCCGTTCCAAATTTATCCACCTGATAAAGAGACTCTAATCGTTAAAAGATTTCAGTTAACTAAAAAGCATAACTGATTCCAAACATCAATAAACAGAGCTACTAGTAGAAGACTAGGTGCTCATGCACGAAATCGTGAACATGTAGTCAATTGCAACTACCAAACAAACAAGATGGCAGCATGATTTCAAGTAACTCTTGAAAAGAATGTGGCTTATGATTGAGATGGAAATGAAGTGCAAATATACGCTCATTTTTGCTTATTTACTACAAGAAAACTACTCGTTTAAAACTACATATAAGCAAACACTCAATGATAACCCAATATACATATCACCTGATAAATGAGACAACGCTAATTTCTTGCCTAAAGGGTTTTTGAAAGTGGGTAATTCTATACTAATTAGTGTCGCTGTGACAATATTATCTTTAACATATGTAAGCATCAATCAGGATCCCTCTGAGATAGCCACTTCCAATACAATTTTTAACTTTTCGAGTTGACAAAAACGCTAAAACTCAAGCATGAGCTGTATTTCAAATAAAACATCAAGTAAATCTGTAACATGTGATAATGTTACAGTGTTACCTTAACCAATCAAGTTAGACAATTAAAAAATATTTACGAGTGTATGACATATCACACATGTATACTTTGATACATCATATATGTATATATACAGATTATATGAAGAAAAAAATAGAAACTCACGGGCTGATCAGAAAGAGAATTGGTGGCAGAATCAAAAATTGAAATGACAAGAGCATTCGGGATGCCACTTCGACCTTCACCACCGCCACCAGAAAATATCACATAATTCGATCCACTACCAGAACCCTCCTCATCTTCTTTCTTGGATCCGGTATCAGATACTCTGAGTGCATTTTGTGGTACAAACGAAACACCATAGAATGGAACTCCGTACCTCTTACAATTCTCCATCTTCTTTACCAAACTCCAACTCTACACACGTGTAAGAACCATTAAATTATGTGCAAACTTAACAACCACCAATTATCATATTGAACTAGCATCAGCTGAATAAGAGGGTGTTTGGATTGCTTATTTTCTCTGCCTATCTGCTTATTAGATTATCCAAATCTTCAGCTTATAGTTGGGCAAAATAAGCAGATTACAATAAGCACGTTTGGACATGCTTATTCGGGATAAAACCAAAATAACTATTTTACCATTATAGTCCTGAAGTGCTTATTTAAGGGGCCATTTGTTTACACTTAAGGGGTGTTTGGATTAGCTTATTTACGCAGCTTATGGGCTTATTTGAATTTGGAAAAGCCAATAAGCTCAGTCTTTAGAGATTTTTGCTCAAGTTAATAAGCTCAAAACTCAAAAGCCTTAAAAAGTGAGCTTATTGGCTTTCCCAAATTCAAATAAGCCCATAAATTGCGTAAACAAGCTAATCCAAACACCCCCATATTTTTTAGTTTATAAGCTGAAAAATAAGCCAAAAAATGTTCTTATGAGGGGGTGTTTGTTTAAACCAGCTTATGACTCATGGGCTTATATAAGCTGTTTAATACACTTAAAGGGAGTGTTTGTTTAAGCTTATATGTGGGCTTATGAGCTTATTTGTTTTTCGGCTTATATGACATAAGCCTGAGACTTGTGGACTTGTATATAAGTCTACTATTATATGATAAACTCATATAAGCTCACAGGTCTCAAAATAAGCCAGAAAATTAGTGCTTATATAGGAGGTGTTTGTTTCGGCTTATATAGCTGGCTTATGGCTTATTTGGTTTTGGGCTTATGTTTCATAAGCTCACTTTGTGTGAGCTCATTTTGAAACTTGTGAGATTATATAAACTTATCATGACATGATAAGCTTATACAAACCAAAAAAACTCAAAATAAGCCACAAAAAGTGAGCTTATGAAACACAAGCCGAAAACCAAATAAGCCATAAGCCAGCTATATAAGCCGAAAACAAACACCCCCATATAAGCTAAAATCAAATAAGCCCACATATACACTTAAAC
>LBNU01028737.1:24778-43852 GCA_014162995.1 Artemisia annua | reverse complement strand
TATGTAAAGCATGTAAGTAAAGAGATAGAACGATCAAACCACAACACGATTGTTTATCGTGGTTCGGCTACAAGGACCTCACTTGTCCTTGCCCTACGTCCACGCCCCTCCCAAAACATCTCTGAAAAACAATTAGTGAATTGTAACAGGAACCCAATAAGTAAAAATTAATTGAAAGAAGAAATAATGATTTTTATAAATTTACCTGAAGGATGAGCAATGGGCGATCCAAGATCTTTCTTATTTTCTTTTTATTTATACTTGTTCAGTGACGTTACTACATATAACCAATAGGAGTATGCCACGTGGACTACATTTGTCACATAAGCACTTAACACTTGACACCCGACAAATATTATGTTTGGTAGGGATGAGCACGGTACCGGTACCGTACCGAATTAGTGGTACCGATTTTTTCCCGAGCATAATTAGTGGTATCGGTACCGTACCGAACGGGATTCGGATACCGGTACCGGGAAATTGGTATTTCCCCTTTTTTTTTCCGGAATTTTCCGATTTGGTACCGGTCCCGTACCGAATTAGTGGTACCGATTTTTTTTTGGCCTTATTTAGTAGTCCCAGTACCGTACCGTATATCGGGACTCGGTACCGTTTCGGTACGGGACCGGTACGGTTCCGGTTCGGTTCCGGGATTCGGTTCGAAATGCTCATCCCTAATGTTTGGCATCTCTAAATTGGCTTTGTTAATTTTTTTTTTTTATTTTTTTTAAATTTTGTTTATACTATAAAACTACGAAATAATACAATGATATAAAATATAGAGTTTGATAAGTTAAAAATAGTAAAATACAAAAAGTACGGAACATAAATCATAAATAATTGTCTTGTCATCAATGACGGAACATAAATCATAAATCATAAACTCATAAATAATTATTTTTCGGAAGAACATTAGATGGGAGGGCCGAGATGGAAAAAACAAAATTTTAACACATGAAATTATGAAAAAAATACACTAACGGGCTTATGCCTAGGAGGCCCGGGACCCTTCCTAGTCCCCTTAATAGCTCTGCCCATGCTTATCATTTAATAACGTGAGTAAAACTACCGAAAAAAATTAAGAACAAAAATTTTAAAATTTAATAAGTCAAAAATAATGGGACCAAAAAATTTAAGAAAAAAAATTGTCTTTACATGTCAATAAATTAGATACTAGAGAGAGTATTACTTGTAATAAAGATGACCGCTCAGTTCTCGAGTTAAAATTTGAGAGGAATGGAAAGGAAATAGAATGTGTTTTGTGTTCTTGAGTTTTTTTTTAAGAGCGGAAAGTGAAGCTGAGAAGAAGGAGAGCGGAAGATTTATTAATAAAATCTTCCGCCCATTTTTGGCCGAAAAAGGAAAAGAAGGGAACCAAAACTCAAGAACACAGCGGAAGGGAGTACTAATAGTACCACCATTGGCAAATAAGGCTAACAAGAAATTTAGGTTGAATGATGTTCATTAATTTATTCGAGTCTTATTTTATAACTTGTTTTTCACTTGTAACATGTTTTACGAGCTTCGACTTGGCTCGGTTTTCGTAATGAACGAACACGCGTTGCGATATTTCTTACTTTTAATAAAGAAATTGCTAGATGTTTGTTAGGCATTTGATAAATAAAGTTTGGTATATAAAAAACGGTAAATAGCTAAAAATATAAGGTATTTTTCGTAACTCGTCACATGGTCCAAGGGTGTTGAGACTCGAGCTAGTTTAGGCTTACGAGCATCGATTATTGAGTATGAGACTCGAGCTAGTTTACCGACCAACATCATCCCAGCTTGGTAAAACACACATGCACTCGCATACATACCACACATTCTTCCTTTCTTGCCAAGCAATGCCACTGCGACTTTATGGTATTGACATTGTCTCTCCACGAGTAATCGTTTACCCCGCCAACCCCACACTGTAGATGTTCTCCATGACATAAAACAATTTCTAGTTTTCTACTTCCTTCAGCAACAGGTTAAGGGCAATTTAATGACACATTTTAATTAGTTTCATTTACAAAACTTGTTAGGCATTCTTTAAACAGTATGGGCTTGCCTTACAAAAACAAGCTATCGACTGTTTCCTAATAGAGTCGGTTTCCTAAAGTGTAATAGGAGTCGAATTCCCCCTCACTCTTTATAAAAGGAGATGAGGGGGAGGCATAACTTTTACGGTTCATTCTTTTCTAGTTTTTTCAATAAACAAACGTTGAGAACATTCGTGTGTACCATTACTTTCTGTCGATAAGTGTTCATTGGTGTTTTTCGTGTTCTTAACAAGTCGAATTCCACATTAATCTAGTTTCCAGGTTGATGAAGGAAAAACACTTGGGTATGCATCTCGTGCTATCCACGAGGCAAAAAAGTTATTAAAACAATGCCTACTATGATTACTATACTTTCTCCCGTGTCTAATTATCTTAGTTACATCTTCAGGATGGTGTCATTCTTGCGGCAGATACCAGAGCCACAGAGGGACCTTTTAGGATGTATATCAAATACCCGCATACGCGGATATACCAAGGTTTGCGGAACACGAAACCAACAAGGATTCGTGTCTATTATTAGAGGGCATTATGACTCTCACAAAGGTACGACTTACAAACCCTAAATACTCACAACCCTAAAACACGATTACTTACTCTCACGCCGGAGGATAATCGGGGGGAGACAATCCCTCGATAAGCCTAACGGTGTCTGTTTACTTTCTTAGTGCGCAGTCTCAAGCAATATCAACCAAATTGATACGGAGCGAGGAACGGAACCCAAACAAGGAACGCCCAACTTTTGTATCAACACTAATCTACAATACTTCTTGAGTGTATATTGAAGGAGTATTCTTCTCTTGCACTTTGGATGAGAAATGATTGAATCACTTGAAACAAAGACTTATAATCTTATGATCAAAGGATTTAGAATGATGTTTAGAAAGGATTTGGACTGAAAAAATTCGTGCAAAAAGTTAGAAAAAAATGCAGGATTGAACCTGTATTTATAGGCAAAAGTTTCTGACAACAGGAGCGTGCCGGCCCCCTTAATTGGTGGACGGCCCCCTTAAAATTAAGGGGGCCGCCCTCCTGTAACGGCCTGAAACTTTTGTCTTTTCTGGGGAAAGTTTATTTGGTGAAAAACTAACTGATTTTGGTTAAAAATTTGAATTCATATATTTGTTATGAATTAAACATTTTCCTTTATTACCAAAAATGTTTTTCAAAGATATATAAGATGTTTATATAATTTTATAAACTTTGTAATGTTTAAATAAAATTCCCTTTGATCATAAAAATGTATTAGACATTTGTTTATTTATACCGTAAGTGATTTAGTTGGGTAAAATGATATTTGTAACTAAATACTTGTTTACGTAGTAATTTTACGTTTAATGTTTTTACATTTTGTGATCGTCAAAACATAGGGATATCGAAAAATATCAATAACATTTTTACGCATTATTTATATCAACAGTTCTCTTAGGCTAATATATAGTCGTGGGACTGACCATACCACAATTGATAATTATGAATACTTAACATTACATTAAACAAGGACTTGATAACTCGAAAACAAAATAAAAGATAATTAAGGAGAATTAAGATTCTAGGTAAATACTTTTTCCTCATATAAGAAGTTCACTACCACGTTACTTTTCCTGTCATTTAATTTTATTGCATTTAGTTTAGTTAATAGTTTAAGTAGTTAAAACCAACCTCCTCTAATACCCGAGATTTTTACTTGCTTTCAATAAAATATAAAAATACCAAAAATAATATTCCCTCAACCTCTAGGCTTAGTTCGACATACATTTTGAACCTACCTCACTATTCCCCTAGTGAATGATCAATCCCCCGAGTCTTGCCTATGCTACACTGCAACGATTAGGTAATCTGCTTAGGAGGATTGTAAAACTTCTTGTGTTTTGCAAAAATCCGCATCAAGTTTTTGACGCCGCTGCCGGAGAATAGTCTAGGTTTCGATTTGTATTTAGTTCATGTCTACTCACCAGATTCTTATCAAGTGAGATTTTTCTCTTTTCTTTTGTAGTTTTCTTGCAGACTATCTTCTTTTTTTTTGTGTCCTTTGTTCGTAAGCTTTCTATTTATTATTCCGCTCAATACCATGAATGCGAATCCACCCTTTCCACTTCAAAATGATATCTTGATGTTCCCAACAATATCATGATGAATCTCTCTACAATGCGTGGACTCGTTTCAAATTTTTACTCCAAAAAGTCCCTCGTCATGGCCTCGATTTATGGTCCTGATAGCATCAAATGAGTACTATATTTATGTATCATTTATCCAATTGCTCATTTATTATGCTTTTATACTTGAATTGATACTTAATTGTTTAACTTTATGATTTTCAATATTTATAGAGCAATATTGGAAAAGACACGAAAAACAAACGAAACTTGGAGCATTAATGAAGAAACTGTATTATCCTGACAAGAGCATACGACGTACCCATCTCTTGAGATACGCCATATCAAAACACTTAGAAGAATTCATCGAGTATCGTTGATAAGAAGAATACTCCAGATACGGAGATATATGGGTGAAAAGGATTGGAAACAGTTACGGAGATACTCTAGTTATATTGTATACAATTTAGTGACTTTCACTCTAATGATAACTTGAACAAAATAACTTCATATACTAACCTGATTATAAAGGTCATTAAATAAATCAAGTTAGCAGAATTAAAGAACTTGTTGCAATTTTTCTTTCTTTTAGAACGGCTAGTTATAAGTGGGGGTGTTAATGAGTCGAGCTTTTAACGAGCTACTCGAGCTCGTTTAGCTTGAGTCAAGCTTGATAATTTTCAAGATCAAAGAAAATGTAGATATCAAATAAATTCATAAGCCCAACTTTAAAAATTAATATTTAGGTTGGCTCGTTCGAAAACTCATTTAAATATCTGAGTCAAACGATCTGGACGACCTAAACAAGTTAGACATGTAGTTTCAAAATATTTTTATTGTAAAATTTTAATAATTATTACAATTATAGTTCAAACTAAAAACCAAAACTAACAATACGTTAAATATTCAGTCACATCAAAGATGATGAACACTTAAGTTTGTAAGAGAATGTTTTGCCATATACAAGACAGTGATTTGATAATGATGGTTATTATTGCATGATCGATTACAGAAACACAATGAGCTACATATAGAGAATACATTGGGCTATTTAGGGTAAATGGATAATTGTCCACTAATCATGCTAATTAGACAACTTATCACATTGAATGTGCCCAATAATATACAACTCATATCCGGTCTAACAAAGTTTATATATTCACTAGTATATTTGGCCTTATGTTTTAAGGGTTGCTAAGGACAACCTAATAGTTGTGGTTAAGAGACTTTAATTTATTATAACTCTTTGTAAGAATACAATTCAACCAATCACAATCAAGTATCGATTGTGTATTAGCTATTTCTAGATTGTCTCCACTTTTTTAGAGATTATCATACAATCAGAATCACTCATAGGTGATATTGTAATGAAGTTATTTGTTTAACCATAAGCTAAGATTATTGTTAGCAAAACCTTTGTTTATATAGTGTTTTTATTTAATTGTTTTTGTTTCACTCATCCAATATGAAATGTGAAATGAATTTCTTTTTGAGCCGAGTAGTTATGAGCTAAGACCGAAACTCGACTCAGCTTTGAGCGTTAACACCTCGGCATCAAGTGTTGGAGATCCCTTAATCGTGACTCTTTACTTTCGGATTGGGCCCAAACCACATCATTAAATTCCAACTATAACGCAATTTGCAAAAAAGATAAAAAGGTCCAGCAGCATATGATTTCAACCATCAACGGCCCTATACGCGCTTACTTTATTACAAGCCCAACTTTTTATTTCACTCGCTTTAAACCAACGCGCCACCAGGAACCATTAGTATGTGCACAAACGTGAGCTACACGCGCTGTACATGCGAGTTGTTTATGATTGGTATATATTCATTGCCATTTGCCACCGACACTGCCAGCTGCATGTTCTTCTTTCCTTGACGACAATGATTCATGTTTTTTGGTAGCTCAAGTATCATAAAAATTAAATGTTGCTCCTTTATTTTACCTATGTTGATTATTTTAGTCCTTCTTAATTCCAAATGTACTTTCTTGCATGTCATCTTGTGTTGATTATTTGTAGCACATATATAATATGGCTTTTGTTTTTCTTTAAAAAGGTAAAATAAAAAATTCATAACTATTTTAATCTTCTTTTATTTAACACACAATTTGAGTATTTGATGCTAAGAGCTTGATAATTGCCAAAGTTGATCGAGCTAGGAACTTTGTCACGAAAACTTTGTGGAAGACAACATTGAAACTAAGCAGTTGACAAATACTAAAATATTTTATCAAATCTGTTTTTAAATAATTTGGTATATTGGTAAGAAGATTTCCCGGCAATTAAGATAGAGACTAAACGCTTGAATCAATTGAAATAAAAAATGATAAATAATATCCAGATATATAGTCTCTTGGTTAGCAAATTACTACCTACACAATGAAGACCGACCCATCACCACCGACTAGATAAAAAGTGTAACTTATTTTTTCCGCCTTATTCACCGATATAAAAACAATAAAGTACAAACTCACAATGACATCTAAAAATGCACAAGGACCAAACATTCAAACACTACAAGTACACAACCCACATTGTAAACTCAACCCATTTATCTTAAACCTTTGATACACTTTCCCTTCATCACCACCTCCATATCCTCTCTCACACTCTCTCTCACACAGTCACACTTGAAACACACACTAATGGCGAAACTAGCCTTACTTGCAGCACTATGTGTTATCCTACCAGTGCTCATCAGTGCTGCAAGGCCCATGTCAACTCCCTTCCGTTTACAAGGCAGAGTTTACTGTGATACTTGCCGTGCTGGCTTTGAAACTTCTGCTACTACTTACATTCCTCGTATGTTGTTTTATGTCTCTTTAGTTTTCATATTTTTTATCTAGCTAGCATGTTTTTTTTACTGTGTTTTAAGGTTAGTTTTAGCTAGCATGTTTTTTTTACTGTGTTTTAAGGTTAGTTTTAGCTAGCATGTTTTTTTTTACTGTGTTTTAATGTTAGTTTTATCATAGGATATGTGTTTTAAGGTTAGTTTTATGCTTTATTATGTGGGTTTTTATGTTACTTTATTATAGAATTTGTAGATCTGTATAAATGAAGGCTATACATGGTTAAATTTTTAGTAGATCTGTATAAATGAAGGCTTATAGAGGCTTTGAGCTTTTAAAACAAGCTAGCTTATAAAATAAGTTTTGTTTGTCACATATGCTTTTGAAAGCTTTTACAAGCCATAAGCCTTTATAAGAGCCCAAGCTAGTTGAAACGGCTTGGGGGCTTATAGTTAGTCAAATTACTTAAATACCCTTCAAAATGTAATGGATTATCACGCATAAGCTAGGAAATATATCTAACTTTAATTTGGTGCATTTTTATGTGATTTTACATTAATAAGCTTTAGCTCCAACTAATACAAGCTCCGGTCTCCGGCTTATAATACCTCCACCATTACGCCAAACATACATGATAATTCTGTTGGTAGGTCACACATATATGATGATATTCACATCCTTTTGGCATTTTAATGGAAAAGTATAGTAGATGTGTGTATGAAGCTACGTAGATCTAATTTTTTCCATAAATAAACCATTAGTGTGTAATGTGCGCTAATTATCATATCCGTTTGATCAAAGAACAGATTATCAAATTGTACGCCGATTAAAACAAATCAGTTTATATTGTCAAACTGTTTCGTTTTTTTTTTTTGCATACTCAGAGTTCAAAGCTACGAATAACATAATAACTACAGCTTCATTGACACAAATTTATGAGTTCTTCGATATGAAACTAAGAAACTTATAAAAATGTGTGCTAGTCAACTTATACTTGTGGTAGTTTTACTTTAATGTTCGATAGCCTAGTAGTTTTTAAGATCTAGAACATGCTTAGTGTTCGTTATTAAAGCGTCCGGTACTCCGGTGTTGAATTAGGATTAACGATCTACAATGGTAATGAAAAGTTCACTGCTTGATATTGAGGTTAAATGTCACTCTATTGAGGCTTTCGACTTAACACTCTTCATTGCAAATTGGTTGGATATTTTAGTTATAGTAATGTCGATATAGGCTCATGAATCAATAAAAAATACACCAATACTTTGCATACGGACTCTCCTGTTTTCAATAGCTGATTTAAGAACCATATAATCGACTGATCAATAAAAAATTTATATGCCACCGTTGAGTCTATAATAACATGTATTTCTTGTTCGCCTTATAGGTGCTACGGTTAGGGTTGAATGCAAGGACAAGGACCAAAAAATCGTCTACACCAAGGAGGGAACAACCGACGCCACCGGTACCTACCACATTCTTATCAACGAAGACCACAGAGAGGAGACCTGTGATGTCGTTCTTGTCAGCAGCCCAATGGGCAACTGCAAGACTGCTGACCCAGGACGTGACCGTGCTCGTGTTGCTCTCACCAGCTACAACGGCATTGTTTCAGACGTCCGTTTTGCCAACGCCATGGGATTCATGAAGGACGACATCATGTCTGGTTGCACCACACTTCTTCAATCACTCATGGAAGAAGAGGATTAGATTGTTGCTTGCATAAATAAGTCTAATTGATTTCTATGTATTCTGATATGAGTTTCAGAAAATGTTGACCAAATATTATCTATTTATATGTGGTGTTATGAGTCCAATATTGGAACTTGTAGTAGTATTCTTGTTTAAGGTTATATGGAATATTTTTAACCATTGCTTGATATATTATAACTTTTTAGGCCTTGAAATTGTTACACTTCTGTTTCAAAATTTATTAAAGCACAAATAGAAGCATATGCAAAGTTGTTCTGAACATTTTATGAAGCTTTGAACAAAGACTAAAGCACTAAAAAGGGAAATTTAGAAGATTAAATGCTAGTTTGAAACTTGAAAAGGCATTAGCGTTTATGGTTATGTTTGGCAACAACTTTTTTGAAGCGTTTAAGAGCGATAAACGACAAGCGATAAGCATTTGCTGGTTTGGCAACACCTCAACAATCGTCTGAAATATGATTAACCGCTCCAATCTTAAATGCTTCCTGAAGCGGTAAACATTTACTTGTTTAACACCTTATAATTACAGTTACAGCTACTTTATCAAACACGTTCTTACTGCTACTACTTACTGCTTACTGCTTGTTGCTACTGCTACTGCTACGTGTCGCCAAACATAGTTTGGTGATCCTAAACTGAATAATTACATATGCATTTACATTACAAACACTTTCATAAGGCATACCTTATATAGTCTTCTAAACAGAATATAGCCTAGTAGAACATAAATGTCAAACCAAAAGAATTTCTCCCATTCGTGATGTACATATGGTTTTCGAATGTCAACCCAAAAGAATTTCGCCCATTCGTGATGTACATATGTTTTTGCAGTGGCGTCTCATTGATGTCCATGAGGCGCCACTGCACGTTATAACTTTAGCTAGTATACAAGATTCAACTAGATAGTTTATAGAAGGTTAGGCAAACATAGGACTTAAATATACACAACTGAACCCCAAATGTAAACTTGAGTATGAAATGTGTCATAGAAGTGTAATCCTATTAAACATTTAAGAGTAAACATAATAACAAATTGGGGATGTAGCTCAGATGGTAGAGCGCTCGCTTAGCATGCGAGAGGTACGGGGATCGATACCCCGCATCTCCACTTTACTTTTTCAATTTTTTTACTCGAAAATATTGTAATGCTTATTTTTCAGTATTTTATTTATTTATTTATTTATATTTTTATCAATCCATACCTTACCTCAACGGGCCTAATATCTCCCATTAATTAGTAACAGAAATTATTAGACGTAGACTCTTGCTCGAGTTCGCTCTGAAAGCAGTTCTTTTACCCTCGAGTAGAGGTGTGAAAGCAGTTCTTTTACCCTCGAGTGGAGGTGTCGCTGAAAACTTAACATTGTGTATAAATACAACGTGCGGTTAATACGCGGCCACTAGTAAAGTTTAAAAAGGTAACAGATTCTCTGACGGCTTAACAAAATGATTAGAAAAATTATAGAAAACATAATGTAAATCGTGTCCTTCGTTTTACGTTACATGTTATTAGTGTTGTTTTCTTGCTGTTATTACTTTACCATAAACAGTTTATAAATTGTTGCCAAATGAAATGCAACTTTACACGATCTTAAGAAAAGAACCATTCGATTTGCAAGCGTGTTGTGTCATTTGTTGAAATTATCTAAATCACTCGATTGCAAAAAAGTACCCTAAATCTACAACAATTTCCAAATCCGCATCAACCCAAAGCCAGATTAAGTGAAGGTACATTGCACGGTAGAAAACCTCAAAATGATCTATTTCGTTACAGTATATTCATTCGGTACACATGTAGTATGGCCATTTTACACGAATCCATAACTTATAAAGTCAAAAGTTCAGAAAACGAAAATATAAATTTGCAATTTACAAAAATAAACCACTAATGTTGAGGTAAAAAAGAGAGTCGAAAAAGCAGGTCATAGCTTGGACATTGGCAAGTGAAAGTAGAACCGGTCCAACAGTATTTTGTGCAACTGGAGAAGGCCTCGCAGATTTCATCACGTTTGAGAGGCGAAAGCTTTGCATTTCCTACAGAAGAAAACCCTCGATTTTGGCATAATATAAAGCAGCTGCAAGTAACAGGATGAGCAGAATAACCCACATGTTCAATCCGCCTGAAAAAAAGGCAAAAAAATCGTAAGAATAGATAATTAGATATGGTCACTCAGATACTAAAAGTTGTTGACTCAAGTCAGCATGCTACCAACATAATCTCATCGATGGTGGTATTGCAAATTACATATAATAAGTACCAAATAATACATAGTATTAGCGGATGCGTACCATTTTTGGTAGATTCTTTAATTAGTGTCACTCTTGCACTTGAATCTAAAGATGCAGATGCCAAAGCCCTGTAATTAATAGAACACGACACACATTTAAGCAATATTGTATATAAGTATATTATTTGAAACACACAGCTAGCGTATGGATAACTACTAAATAGAGAGAAAAAAGAAACCTTGAATCACTTGAAAATGCCAGTGCTGTAACAAGTCCGAGATGTGCTTTCTTAACTACAGCATGTACCTTCATGTTACTTGAATTCAAAATATGAACGTCTCCTTGAATTGTACCACTGCCATTCTCAACAAGGAAAATTAATTAAGGAAATGGCCATAAAAAGGATAATGGAGTATCAAGCACAAGCTACATTAATCACTCAATATAAATACTTTCAATCTACAAAATGAGTGATCATACCAACATTATTGAGAAAAGAAGTACAATCTTACATGGCAAGGAACTTTCCGTCACTTGATACACTAAAGGCAGACATCGGGTCGCGCACAACATACTTTGAGCTAATACGCTTCCAAGTTGTGGTGTTCCACTTGACGATATATCCTCCTCGATCTAGCCAAGTCAAAAATATTTACAATGATCAGTTCACAAGACCAGATAATACCATACTGTTCAGAGAAATTGACACGATTTTCAATTTAGTGATCTCTGAAAATAAAGTAGCATTTTTATGGTACAACTTCAATCTGAATACTATCCAGCACATTAAGGGGGTAATATAGACATTTGACTAATAGTCAAAAGAGTTTAATAGGCTGTTTGTTTGGTGACTTGGTCATCAAAAGTTGCATTAATTGTGGGCCGAGTGCTTATTCACAACTACAGAACTACTAGTCATGCGAGGCTAGCTAACAACAATATAAACAATTAACAATAGAATAAAACTTCTAAGAGATAAAGTAGTAGGACGTCAAATAGTATGCGCACCTCGCATTGCAGTGACATAGAGAACTTGGTCATTCTCGCTGTTTTGTGAGAACCTACAAAATCCAAAGATTTCATCCTGAATGGGACACGTGAATTAAATTAGTATATAACCAAACATGGTCTAAAAACAAGGTAGAAAATATAAACCTTGACATATTTGTACTTACGAACCAAAATCAATTCTTACATTTTCTTTGGGTAAAGAGGCTTTGGCTGTTGATGATGAGATATCCCAGACCCTACCGGGCCCACTTCCAACCGAGACAAGAAACTTCCCATCAGGACTGCAAAACAGAGTGCAATAACATCAGACAACAAAGAGAGTCATAAGTAGAAATTAAGTCTCGAAAAAACAATTGTAGTTAACCTGAAATCTAAGTTTTTCACAGATGTATGAGCTTTAGGTGCATCAAGAACTGATGTCATGCTAGGCCACTTAAACGCCCTCAATGTACCATCCTGTACTGCACCATATTTGAATGGTTAAAATTAAAACAACCAACAGTTTGTTATTTATATGTTACTTTTCATCGATAAAATTCAAAACGTGGAAGGGCGACTTTACCTCACCACCAACTGCAAGTAGCGAACCATCATGGCTAAAGGTAATCGCCAGCTGTTGTCCAACACCTTCTAATCCGTCAAGCACTTTTTCAGATGGCTTTAGACACAATTTGATGCTACCATCCTTCTTGTTTGTATCCCATTCATATAATCTGCACAACCAAATACGACACCATAACACTGTAGCACCGAAATCAAATAAACTAACGAGACAAAATGATGAACCTTTATTTTATAGACAATACTTTCCTGCAGTTTATAAGGATGCAGCAACATAAAGCTAGGGACCAAATTTAGTCTCACATAGTGGACTCTCTCATATCCGAGTAAACTTTTGCTTATAACACCTATTATATTATAAACTGATTCGAACGGGTGCCTATAAGGCTTTAAGGATTACCTGCAGCTTTGTGGCAGTGAACATATCACACCGTCTCCTCCAGGGTGCACAGCCATTCTGTAGGGCAGATCATCACCCGTTCCAAATTTATCCACCTGATAAAGAGACTCTAATCGTTAAAAGATTTCAGTTAACTAAAAAGCATAACTGATTTCAAACATCAATAAACAGAGCTACTAGTAGAAGACTAGGTGCTCATGCACGAAATCGTGAACATGTAGTCAATTGCAACTACCAAACAAACAAGATGGCAGCATGATTTCAAGTAACTCTTGAAAAGAATGTGGCTTATGATTGAGATGGAAATGAAGTGCAAATATATGCTCATTTTTGCTTATTTACTAAAGAAAACTACTCGTTTAAAACTACATATAAGCAAACACTCAATGATAACCCAATATACATATCACCTGATAAATGAGACAACGCTAATTTCTTGCCTAAAGGGTTTTTGAAAGTGGGTAATTCTATACTAATTAGTGTCGCTGTGACAATATTATCGTAACATATGTAAGCATCAATCAGGATCCCTCTGAGATAGCCACTTCCAATACAATTTTTAACTTTTCGAGTTGACAAAAACGCTAAAACTCAAGCATGAGCTGTATTTCAAATAAAACATCAAGTAAATCTGTAACATGTGATAATGTTACAGTGTTACCTTAACCAATCAAGTTAGACAATTAAAAAATATTTACGAGTGTATGACATATCACACATGTATACTTTGATACATCATATATGTATATATACAGATTATATGAAGACAAAAAATANACTTTCACACGGCCACCAAGAAAATATCACATAATTCGATCCCACTACCAGACCCTCCCTCCATCTTCTTTCTTCGGATTCCGGTTATCAGATCTTCTGAGTGCTTTTGTGGTACAGAACGAAACACCATAGACTTTGAAACTCCGTACCTCCTTACAAGATTCTCCATCTTCTTTACCAAACTCCAACTCTACCACACGGTGGTAAGAACCATTAAATTATGTTGCAAACTTAACAACCCACCAATGTATCATATTGAACTAGCATCAGCTGATAAGAGGGGTGTTTTGGATTGCTTATTTTCTTGCCTATCTGCTTATTAGATTATTCCAAATCTTCAACGGCTGTATAGTTGGGCAAAATAAGGCAGTACTTAACAATAAGCACGTTTGGACATGCTTATTCAGGGATAAAACCAAAATAGACTATTCGTTACCATTATAGTCGCTGAAGTGCTTATTTAAGGGGCCATTGTTTAACTTAAGGTGTTTGATTAGCTTATTTGACGCGTTATTGGGGCTTATGAATTTGAGCATATATTAGTCTCTTAAGCTCTATGTCTTTAGAGGATTTGTTTTGCTCCTCAAGTTAATAGTGCTCACAAGCCTTTAAAGATAGGTGGGAGCTAATTGGCTGGTTCCAAATTCAAATTAAGCCATTAATTGTCGTAAAACAAGCTAATCCAAATACACCCCCGCATATTTTTTAGTTTTTATAATGTCTGGATTATATTAATATAGCCAAAAAATGCTTTTATTGGAATGGGTGTTGTGTTTAAACCAGCTTATGACTCCATGGGGGCTGTATTAAGTTGTTTATTATGACATGATACACTAAAGGTGAGCTGTTTCTGTTCTAAAGCTTAATGTGGGCTTATGAGCTTATGTTGTTTTTCGGGCTTATATGAACAGTAAGCCTGAGAACTTGTGGACTTGCGTGGTTATATAAGTCGTGCTAGTTATATTGATAAAAACTGCATTATAAGCTCACAGTCTCAACAATAAGCCAGGAAAATTAGGGCTTACTAATAGGGAAGGTGTTTGTTTCGGCTTATATAGCGGGCTTATGGCTTATTTGGGTTTCGGTTAGTTTCATAGCTCACTTTTTGTGAGCTCATTTTGAACGCTTGTGAGATTATATCAAAGCTTATCTATTGACATTGATAGCTGGTATACAAACCAACAAAAATCAAAGATAAGCCACAAAAAGTGATGTTATGAACACCAGCAAACCGAAAACCAAATAAAGCCATAAGCACATATATTGCCGAAAACAAAACCCCATATAGCTAAAATCAGAATTAGCCCCACATAATACATCTTAACAACCCCCCGCTCACACCACACACACACACACAAACAGTAAATTGTAACAGGAACCCAATAAGTAAATTAATTGTAAGAAGAAGCCAATAATTATAAATAATGATTTTTATAAATTTACCTGAAGAAGAATTATTAATAATAAGGTTGCTGTTCAAACAATGGGGGATCCAAGATCTTTCTTATTTTTTCTTTTATATTTATACTTGTTCAATGACGTTACTACATATAACCAATGGGAGTATGCCACGTGGACTACATTTGTCACACAAGCACTTAACACTTGACACCCGACAAATATTATGTTTGGTAGGGATCAGCACGGTACCGGTACCGTACCGATCCCGTACCGAATTAGTGGTACCGATTTTTTCCCGAGCATAATTAGTGGTACCGGTACCGTACCGAACGGGATTCGGATACCGGTACCGGTACCGGAAAATCGGTATTTCCCCTTTTTTTTCGGGAATTTCCCGATTTGGTACCGGTCCCGTACCGAATTAGTGGTACCGATTTTTTTCGGCCTTATTTAGTAGTCCCAGTACCGTACCGTATATCGGGACTCGGTACCGTTTCGGTACGGGACCGGTACGGTTCCGGTTCGGTTCCGGGATTCGGTTCGAAATGCTCATCCCTAATGTTTGGCATCTCTAAGTTGGCTTTTGTTAATTTTTTTTTATTTTGTTTATACTATAAAACTACGAAATAATACAATGATATAAAATATAAAGTTTGATAAGTTAAAAGTAGTAAAACACAAAAAGTACGGAACATAAATCATAAATAATTGTCTTGTCATCAATGACGGAACATAAATCATAAATCATAAAATCATAAATAATTATTTTTCGGAAGAACATTAGATGGGAGGGCCGAGATGGAAAAAACAAAATTTTAACACATGAAATCATGAAAAAAAATACACTAACGGGCTTAGGCCTAGGGGGCCCGGGACCCTTCCTAGTCCCCTTAATAGCTCCGCCCATGCTTGTCATTTAATAAAGTTAGTAAAACTACCGAAAAAAAATTAAGAACAAAAATTTTAAAATTTAATAAGTCAAAAATAATAGGACCAAAAAATTTAAGAAAAAAAATTGTCTTTTCATGTCAATAAATTAGATACTAGAGAGAGTATTACTTGTAATAAAGATGAATGGGGTACTAGAGAGAGTACCACCATTGGCAAATAAGGGCAAATAAGGCTAAGAAGAAATTTAGGTTGAATGATGTTCATTAATTTATTCGAGTCTTATTTTGTAACTTGTTTTTCACTTGTAACATGTTTTACGAGCTTCGACTTGGCTTGGTTTTCGTAATGAACGAACGCGCGTTGCGACATTTCTTACTTTTAATAAAGAAATTGCTAGATGTTTGTTAGGTATTTCATAAATAAAGTTTGGTATATAAAAAACCATAAATAGCTAAAAATATAAGGTAGTTTTCGTAACTCGTCACATATATAGTCCAAGGGTGTTGAGACCCGAGCTAGTTTAGGCTTACGAGCATCGATTATTGAGTATGAGAAGCTAGTTTACCGAGCAACATCATCCCAGCTTGGTAAAACACACATGCACTCGCATACATACCACACATTCTTCCTTTCTTGCCAAGCAACGCCACTGCGACTTTATGATATTGACATTGTCTCTCCACGAGTGATCGTTTACCCGCCAACCTCACACTGAAGATGTTCTCTATGACATAAAACAATTTCTACTTCCTTCAGCAACAGGTTAAGGGCAATTTAATGGCACATTTTAATTAGTTTCATTTCTAGCTGCATATCTTGCAAGATTTTTACAAAACTTGTTAGGCATTCTTTAAACAGTATGGGCTTGCCTTACAAAAACAAGCTATCGACTGTTTCCTAGTAGAGTCGGTTTCCTAAGTGTAATAGGAGTCGAATTCCCCCTCACTCTTTATAAAAGGAAATGAGGGGGAGACATAACCTTTACGGTTCATTCTTTTATAGTTTTTCAATAAACAAACGTTGAGAACATTCGTGTGTACCATTTTACTTTCTGTCGATAAGTGTTCATTGGTGTGTTTCGTGTTCTTAACAAGTCGAATTCCACATTAATCTAGTTTCCAGGTTGTTGATAAATATGAATATGAGGCATGAGGATGTAGGATTCAGTTTTGATTTGTCTAGGAGAAATGATATGTTGGTGAAAAAAGGGTTGAAACAACCTGGTTATCGCAAAACTGGAACTACTATTGTTTGCTTGATCTATAAGGTACTATACTCGATCCGTAGTATGATCTAGATTAGATGTTTTGTTAAACTTAAGTATAATTATGAGGTTTAGGTTCAATGCTTTTTAATTGTTATGTTTATATAACTCAGTAGCTATTGAAACTTTTCACACCTTCGAGATTTCCAACCATTTATGTTTCAGTATTACATTCTCGAACCATGAGTTTAAATGCACATTTGCAGGGCCAAAAGATTTTAGTTAAGTTTACATCTTAATTCGTAGGACATGAAAAAAAGGCTATAAAGTAACTAGAAAGAAAATGAATTTGAGTAGCCTCAAAAGTTAAAACACTTGGGTATACTTGGCATATATTCCAAGTTATCTAAGATGACAATGATGAAGGAAAAACACTTGGGTATGCATCTCGTGCTATCCACGAGGCAAAAAAGTTATTAAAACAATGCCTACTATGATTACTATACTTTCTCCCGTGTCTAATTATCTTAGTTACATCTTCAGGATGGTGTCATTCTTGCGGCAGATACCAGAGCCACAGAGGGACGATTGTTGCCGACAAGAACTGTCAGAAAATCCATCCTATTGCACCAAATATCTACTGCTGTGGAGCTGGAACTGCTGCTGATACAGAAGCTGTTACAGACAACATCAGCTCTGAGCTGAAGCTTGACAGACATCATACTGGCCAGGAATCCAGGGTTGTAGCAGCACTTACACTATTGAAGTCTCATCTTTACCGCTACCAAGGTCATGTATCTGCTGCTTTGATACTTGGTGGAGTTGATGTGACAGGCCCACATCTACATACTCTCTATCCCTATGGATCAACCGACACACTTCCATTTGCCACCATGGGTTCTGGATCTCTTGCCGCTATGCCTATCCTTGAATCAGAGTATCGTCAAGGGCTAACAGTGAGTCACTATATCATCATTTTTAAAAAAAAAAAAAAAAAATTATTACTCCTACCCTTTTTGGTTCACTGAAACTGTAATTTTTATACAGAGGGATGAGGGAATTAACTTGGTAACCAAGGCGATCTGCTCTGGCATATTTAATGACTTGGGATCTGGAAGTAGCTACTTTCATTTTTACGCCTTTGACCGTTATCAGCTAATACAACACAGCTTGATCTGTTTTTGTATGATTGGGCTGAAATTGCCATCACTTGAATTCAAACATATAATCTCGTTTTTTTCAGATTAAGATGGCTCTTGTAGAAGAGTTTGGGTTTGAGATTCCTGATAATGAAGCACGCATTATAATGCAAGAATGGTTTTTAATCACCTTTGTGAAACGATCAATGTCTATCGTAAACTATTCAACACAAGAAATTTTCATGACATCATCATCATCATTTAAAAGTGCATATGCTAACTCAATCTCAGGGATTATGAGACTTTCAGCAACACTTTCCAAAATTGCAAAAAGTTCAATCAAGTCCAAACCACTTATATTAACATTACACTTAACATTTCTGGAAGTATAAAGAACGAAACACAAGGACTTTAGTCATCAGATGATGAACATATCAGTTTGAAATGACTAATGAGTTGGACATAGATAGTCTACAAAACACAAAACATAAAACAATCATGCATAAAAATTATCAAGTACAGCAATCACAAAGTGATCAAACACGACACTCTTCGTATACAATTATTCATTCTTTGACGTGTTCTTATTCCACCCTCTCCTTCTTCTTCCAGACGGATTTCAACAATCTCTCTTTTTTCTGCGTAAGAGTTTTCAAAAAAAGATTAAACAGGGAGAACTTATTAAAGATTCTAAAACGGGTAAAATATGTTGAAGATAAACTTAAGTTATACCTTAGACCCTTTCTTGTATGTGTTTGTTACCACTCCTTTCTCTTCTTCCTCGGTCTCTCTCTTTCAATTTCCTGCAATTGAATT